>CM052250.1:4156037-4325397 GCA_028455795.1 Lasioglossum marginatum
ACCGCTAGAATTAATGAAATACAAAATTTATGGACTGCGAATATTTTACAAAAATGTCTTACTCTCAAAAAACATAAAACAAATTATTGCACGACACTTGTTTTCGTGTTGCAGGGAAGATATATTCGATCAGGTAAAAATAATTCTCGTGCGCAAAGTGTTAGGGGTAGTTTCTCCAGTTGGAAGCTGAAGAAATCTTGGAGGTCGATTTCCAGGATAATGTCGTGAAACATAATGGTAGGGCGGATACTGACTGGCTGCTCCGTTTAATTTCAGCTGGTGAACGGGCTCGACGGTCCCAGGTACATCTGCGAGACCGAAGTGATGGAGGAGGTGAACGTGGCGAACGCCGCCCCGGTCGAGTACACTCCGCCAGCGAATCACCCGAATAAAAATGCTAACGGGAACATCATCACCCTCACCCTCAAGGACAACCATCTCATCGTGGAGACGGAGGAGAGAACGGTGAGTATGCGCTGTAGGGGTTCGTCGGGGTAATAGTCGGCCTCTTTGCCGTTGGAAAATGACTCTTGGCTTTGAGGCGAGGATGATTGTCTGCGAAGGGCTCGTAGGACCTTAACCCTTCTGCAAATACACGTTTTCCGATACTTCGAATTTCCTTCCACCCTTCCGACCAGATCGTCTTCGAAGATCTACAATTACGGAAGAACGTTTTCACGAAAAATTGTAGACAGTAGCTGTAGAAGCAGATGTCCGAGTTCTCGCCGAGAGAGACAAGGGTAGATTCGATTGGCTATTGAAGGAAGAACAGCAGCGACCGGAATGATATCAGAAACGGTTCCGTGTCGGTTCTCGTCTTACATTTCTGTTCCGAAGTGTAAAGATTTTTCCAGGGTCCAGGCGTGAACTATTTCGAGGGCGATGCACCCGGGTGGGCGGCGCCCGGGCGGCCGATTTTGTTGCCGGACAAAAGGATTTCCGCCGCGAATCCAATTAAATGGAATTCGCCGATAATTGGAAGCCCGGTTCATTAGCGATCCGCGAGATAGGGAAGCGGGCGAGATGGACGGAGGTGCATTTCGTGATCCGAGTAATAACTGAAACGTCGGTTAGGCCGGAAGACAAAGTTTCGCTGGGTAGTCGAGGGAGAGAGGTGGGGCTGTGCGCGACTAAAAGGCTGTTAATTAGGTTCGGCTTGAGAGAGGAAAAGGGGGTGTCGGGACACTGGACAAGTTCGAAGGAAAAGCTGTTGGGAGGACGCGACGGGGTTTGGCCTCTCGGAGAATCGATCGCTTGGACAACGGGGACGTTTCCGTTTGAGGCACGCGCCGAGAAACTTCCACGGCGAGTTAATTGTCGTCGGAAACGAAACGGCCGAGGACCCGGAGCCCCGAGCGGAATTTAACAAACGTCGATCGGCCCTTTCGCAGGCCGGTGTTCTAGAATTCATTCTCGATTAGCCGTGGACAGGGCGCCCGCCGAACAAAAGTCTCGGTTCCCGGCGCGGCGCCGAGCGGCGACGGCATAATCGGCACGCGGGGCACAATAAGGACGCAACAGGTGAGCGAAAGGTCGTCGATTCGACGAATCAGCGCCGAGAAAACGGAACGGATTCCCGGCTATGGCCAATTAGCTGGATCGGCACGCACACGACCCGTGACACTCTTACCTTGACGAGAGAACGCTCGTTGCGTTCGAGGGCTCTTTCACAGCCTCCTCTTCTTCCCCTGTGAGTCTTCCGACGACGAAGACGCTCCACGGTATACTCGTGTAACATGTGACGAATTAGTATTAACTCTTTGTAGACCTTGAATAATTCCATGATTCTATGATTTTTTTAATTTTATGAATATGTAATTGATGTAATACTTCATACAATATTCCTGCTTCAATCAATGCAGGACATTTTTATTTTGCATAAAGATCCGCAACTCTATCCATCACCAATCGATGTGACGCTCATTTTCGGCTCGCATTCGATTCTCCATATAATTAACATGGAAAGATTGGCATTATGCTGGACGGTGCAAGGAAAATCGGACAATGGGAAAACGCTGGAAGTTTCGCGAGACTACAATGCACAGGGCACCGTGAAATCGATCCACGATGCAGGAGGTTCGCGCAGCTGGGTCGGCCAGTGGTTCCCCTTTGACAGGGATAACAGGTTCGCAATTATCGGGACTGTACAGCCCTGTAAGGTCGAAGGTTACCAGGCAATTTCGCCTCCGCCTATCGTCCTACTTACCAGCCGAGGCTTATCCGCGGAAACTCATCTTGCCGGGATTCTCGAAATCCATCGGCTTACTCTCCCTCTCTCCCTCCCTCTCGTAAAATTACATCGAAACGGCCGGCGTAACTATTCCAATTAATACAGGTGAAAGTTCCGTCGAGATACGATCCCCGCAATATCTCAAGAATTCTTCCGGTTTTCGTGTCTCCCACGGTGGCTGTAGCTAACGCGCCGCAAATCCCGCAGCAGGATACTGTGAGGAGGGTTCGTGGATCCTAACCGAAGAATCCAGAGTCCCTAAATCCGCGGTAAGACCGCCGAACGAGCAGCGAGTCCGTTAATCGACGGATAAACCGAGAAAACTCGCTGGTACGCGAGTCCTCTTGCTGGTCATAAGAAGCGATATGGGGCGAGGTGTCGTTGAAAAACTTGCGGGGGTAGTTATCTGAATTTTTTTCGGTGGGACTGGAGTTGGGAGTTAAGCTCAAAGTGGATATGTTGATCCGAAAGCTGCGAGGAACATATTTGTAGTACTTTAAAAAAAATCCTAGGCTTGTCTTAAGTATGTCAGGCAAGCGTTGGGCACGTTTAACCCCATGCCGCACCATTTTCTTTACAGTTACAAAGATGTCGTAGAAGAGAAAGGAAAATTTGTACTTTTTGTATGGCTATATTTCAATGCTTAACCCTTTGCCTTACAAAATCGTGTCTGACATATTCTAAGAAAAATATATGTTAATAATTTCCTTTAAACCGAAATAACACTCTATTTTGGTTTTGTTAATATACAGCTATTGGAGAACATATCCTCCTTTTTTAGGAAATTACGATCTACAAAAAAGGTTCTAGTCACTAAAACCGTAAAATAAATCGTAAGGCAAGGGGTTAAATATTGATTACAAGCGAATCAATTTTATTTCATCTAAAAAGAAATTAGTTTTTGGCTTTGTTAAAATCTTCGTCACGAGTCTGACTCGCCAGAACACGGCAAGGGTTTAATATCTTGTTAGAAGTGTCTTAACAGTGCAGATTGTTCACGAAGAGTGAAAAGGAAGAGACAGAGAATTTCCATGAGCGGGAAGCTGTCGAGAAAATTCCGTCGGCGGCGGAAGATCAGCCACAAAGAAGACTGATGGCTCTTTGTTCGAAGTTTGGCAAAGGATCTCGTAAACACCTGAGCTCGGGGGGGGGGGGGGGGGCGAAGTGTCGCGGAATGCAAAAACCGTGCGAGATAGATGGAAAGAGCTAGATGGAAAAGGACAAGGAATCGGACAGGAAGCCGAGACAGGGTGTATGCCCGGGATGCTTTGACGTAATATCTGGCTGGGAGCCAAGTCGCGGTGTTCACCCTCGGTCGCGTGGAATACCCTCAGAATTCGAGAAACACTCGCTCTATCGCGGCCACGAGTGCTTCTTTCGAATGAAGTGCGCTCCGCGGCGAAGGCCTCTCGATGCCAGGGGGTGTTTGCTCCTATCGGTCCACTTGTTTCTCCGTCGGAGCAAACCTAACGAAGAAATTAACCCTCACGGCTCGAGTGTCTCCCTCTCGCCCTCGGATATAATAACGCGATCGGAGCCCGTTGCTCGTCGAGCGATCGTAAAAAGGAATCGCGTAGAACTCCACGCAATCATCCGTCCTTTCTCTCCTTCGAAATTTACGCCAGGCCATCCGGGTCTCGATCCCGCGAAATTTCCAGCGAGGAGCACTCTGCTTCCTCGATTCGTCGGGAATGAGTCCCCCGGGTTATGGCCAACTGTTATCTATGTCCTCTTCAGGATCGGTAGAACGGTTTCCGAAACTGCTTCGGTGCGGTGTGTAGTCTCACTTCACAAATTTTTCTCGGACTCGGTTCTTCGCACAGACTTCATTCATCTTGTAATAAATTTTTCTGTGACCCTGCAGCCCTTCGTTAGACCCCCTAGAATCAACCAAGAGCTTGCATCAGTTCTCTAAGAACCTAAAGGGCCGATTAAAATACTGGGGCAGTGGAATTGCGTTCGTTGGCCGAGGTTGGATCTGTACTATCGATCTGATAAAGTTATAAAAAATTCGGGTTACGACAGGTTATTAGCTATCGGGGTGTATAAATAGCGCGTGGAAAGGGGTACGGACCGCGCGCGTCATCCGTTTAGTAGAGCATCCGGGATCAGTAACGCGTGATCATCATTCTTGTGCATCGATTAATTGATCACGTGGAAGATTAAATCCTCGGCGAAGCGTTGCTCTCTCCTATCCCCTGTGATCCTGATAGGCAGACATATTTATACGTGTGGCGTCGCATCGTGGCCATACGCCTACGTTCGCTACTCTAATTCGCATGGTGCCCGGGGGTTCCGCGGGAGCGCAATTTGCATTTCAATTCGGCGGCCGAGCCGAGCAGAGCCGAGCGGAGAGCACAGCAGTGCAGAGCGGGAACAGGGCAACGTTTCGAGCAAACGTCAGGCTCGGCGCAATTGCCCGAAACACGGCATGGTATAATTTTTAATAATCGCCGGGTGGAAAGCTGGGTTGGCCTGCTGCAGTTCCATCGGGTCGGGAGGTCGCCGGTGAAACGCGAGTTGCGCCAGAGTTAGCGAGAGCTCGAGGCCCTGAATTACGGCTGTTTCCGGCGAGTTGCCTTCCCGAAAATGGTCCCGGACGCTCCTCCTCCCACCTGAGATTTCCAACGAGGCTCCCGAACCGGAACGAACGCCACCCTTGCTCCATTTTCCTTCCACGGGGCACGAAACACCCTTCTCCATCTCGAAATCGCTCCGCAACGCAAGTAGATACGGCCGACCACGATCAGACACTCGATTCCCCGAAACCGTCTTCGAGAACCAAATATTTCTCTTGCATGTTTTCCGGGTCCAATCTGTATAATTGAAGAACATTATAAAATATGCCTATAATTATGAAAGTGGTTTCAGTCAAATTTAAATTTTTAAGAACTGCGTTTAAAAAAATCCTGTAGAATGAACCGTTAAATAAATATGAGCAAATCCATGGTCTGAATCGGCCGGGCGAGGCAAGCAATGCGAGAACGCGTTGTTTGCCGCGGCGGCCCAGCGAGGCAACGTGTATTGTTTGCCTCGCCCGGAAAATTTCCTCGGCCAGCTCAGACCTTTTTTGTGGGTAAAAACCCCGTCCCCGTCCCCTGGTAAGCTTCGCCCCCTCCTGGAGGGCTGGACTCTTACGCGCGGGTACGGGGAGTGCAGTTTTCCTATGTAGAAAAAACGTGAAAAGGTCGCGAAATATCGGTATATTTGGCAATAGCGAAATCAGCCGAAATCCACTCGCGACGGGGCATTTTGACCGCTGCGCGAAGAGCCGACGCGTGCCTCGCGCCTGCCTCGGCCCGAGGTGCAAGGGCGAGGGGAACAGCGTCATGGAAGGGCAAGAGAGGAGACTAGTCTCAATCTGGTATTTTACTATAACTTTTGAACCAAAAAAGATATCGGGATGAAATTTCCACTAAAATTCATTAAAAAATTATTTCTACCTACTGATAATTATCGTAATACATATATTTTTTGTAATCATTTTTTAATCAATTCTTTAAATTTTGTTGTCTTAAAATAAAATTAAGAATTGTTCATTTGTTGCTTCAGTAGTTTCTCAGATAATTTAAATCACCGAGGTCTTTGGTTATAAATTTCTCTGTATTTCATGAAATAGTTACGAGCACAACACCTTAAATATTAATACAGTTTGACAGAAGAACTATTTACTGATGAACTGTTCTTTCTACTTTTAGAACGACCTGCGCGCACTTTGGCCCCGTTTCTTTGTCTTGACACAGTTAGGTCTCGTTCCCGCGTGTGCGCTCTGTTACAAAGACCCAAGAAACGACTCGTGTGGGCGATTTGTCGTTCGACGTATAGGAGGATCGAGCGAGGAATCTCGATCCTCGAACCGAGTCGGCACTTTGCGACGGCCCCGTGAAAAACTGCGAGACCCGTGGCGAGCTTCTACGACGCCTCGGGGATACAGTTTCCTCGTGGAATCCAGAAATAGGAAGCACTTCGGCTCCCTTTTACCATTTCTTTGTCCTAGCCAGCCGGAGGTCGGAACTGTCCCATTCGTTCAATTCCTTCCGCCTCTTTGCACCTACGGGAACTTTCCCAACGCCCGATCATTGCTCCAAATTTCGCCGAGAAACTTTCCTCACAGGTCTCCCGTTTATTTAGAAAACTTTATCAACGTCGAGCGCGGACCGATGCGAAGGCTTCTCGACCGAGAACTTTACACTCTGCTTCCAATTTATCTTCAAAATTTGTCGCACGTTCTTGTCGACAAGACTGATGTCTGTCTTGTTGGACGGTCACGGATAAATTGAATATCCATAAAATTGAATTTATTGCTCCACGCTTAAAAAGTTTACACGTCACGTTGGCACTCATTGCTGATGTCTCTCTTGTTGAACAGTCATGGATTAATCGAATGTCCAGTTAAATTGTCTGTAACAAAACGTATAAAATTGAATTCATTGCTCCACGCTTAAATGGTTTACGTCACGTTAGCACTCGGTGCTGATGTCTGTCTTGTTGGACAGTTCATGGATTAGTTAAATATTTACTAACATTTTCTAAAACAAGACTTATAAAATTATGAAAGGTTTACACGTCACGTTGGCACTCATTGCTGATGTCTGTCTTGTTCAACAGTCATGGATTAATCGAATGTCCAGTTAAATTGGCTGAAACGAGATGTATAAAATTGAATTCATTGCTCCATGCTTAAAAGGTTTACACGTCACGTTAGCACTCGTTGCTGATGTCTGTCTTGCTGGACAGTTCATGGATTAGTTAAATATCTAGTAACATTTTCTAAAACAAGACTTATAAAATTATGAAAGATTTACACGTCACGTTGCCACTCATTGCTGAGAAAAGTTCATTCCAGACATTCATTCGATTTACATTCGAGGCGAATAAATGTATGCGCCGGAAGTACGAAGACCGAGGATCGGAATTTGATTGAACGGTGTATAAAACGTCGGGTATTGGCACGGGGGTTTGGTTTGAAATCCGACCGGAAGCAGTTCGGACGGGGATGAACGAGACGTTGAACCGATGATAAATTAACCGGATGGCCGGCCGTTTTGCGGCAAACAGAATCAGTTCTGTCGGGCATCCGAAACCCGGAGAGATCCGAGAATGTCCGTGGACGTCTCGCCGAAGATTTGCCGGGAAATCGAGGCGGGCAGGATGCCGGGCTGACGGTCCCGATAACTCAAAGCCGACGTGCCCGCGAGGAAACGGTGCGCGTGAGACGAAACAGAGAGTAACGAGTCGGACCAGGGAAGCGGGGGCCGGAACAATAGCGAGAACTAATTCTGTGGTCCTCGTCGGAGTCGAGTAGCTACCGCGGGTGGTCGCGTTTATACATCCTCAGGCGTGGGTGGGTGGCTCTATATACGGGTAAACTAGAAACATCGGCCAGGAAATCTACGGAGTGGAAATTAATTTCCTAGTTTCGATGCGGCGCATTGTTCGGCGTTCCGCGCGTCCGCTTTTATCGGCCGGCTGCCGATGTTTGACAACCCCTCGTGTTCCTCGAATAAATCAACGGCGCCCGTGTTTGTATCGATTCCCCCGTAAAATCGTCTCTGTCCCGGGATCGAGATGGACGTCGCCGAAAATTCCACCCTATATACCTACCCGGAGTCAATTCCCCTATTGATTAACATCCAGCTCGGAGATCTCAGTTTACTCAGCTTCTCGAGCCAATATTTTTCTTTGCAATTACTCGCGCCGGTTCGGCCGGCTCACAAATATTTCGTCGACTTCTCCGAATTTGTCTTTGCCCGTCCACTGTCATTTTCTGAACAATCGACGAACAGAATCATTCTTCCCACCCCTGTAACGGGGAGTTGAATTAATAGATATTAGTGCAGGGAGAGAATTTACAAATGTGAAATTTGTCTTTGCCCGCGCTCAGTCATTTTCCGAGCAATCAGAGAACAGAATCTTCTTTACAACCCTTGTGAAAGGTCGGAAATGTGGGAATGCATATAAATTCTTTTCTTACTCCGAGGAATCAAGGATGACAAAGGAGTTATGATGATTGTAGGTGTAAGGAGAGCTTATATACATAAAGATATAAAAAAATTAGTGTGAACCTGTGTAATAAACGGCGGGTCTTTCGCCGCGAGCACGGGAGCCAGAAAAAAGAGCTGACGAACCGGACGGTTTGATGTTTTAGGTGACGATGGAGGATAATAAAAACCGCAGGTACCAAGATAACGGGTGCTCGTTCGTGGTGGAGGTGCAGCCCAGCTATCAGCCCGACGACGCCAAGGCCAATAAAGGCTCCACCGAGGATGTGACCGCAGACGTCACCGACCAGCAGGCTCTGGTGCACCGAGAAGAAATTCCGGAGGATCGATCACCGGGTATCAAAAAATGTCCATACACTGTTGCCTCTCTCCTACCCTCTACCTCTGGACGAGACCTCCCCACTGTTGTCCGATGGAGCAATTAATTTAGCCTCTGCCCTATCTCCACGGTGCAGGTTTCGAGAACACGAGACTATTCGGCAGCACGAACACCGGTCTGTCCCAGTCGGATCTCTCGATCTCTAGCCAGGGCTCCGTGAATCCAAGCTATCGTTATGGAAATCAAGTCGAGTACGATGCCGGCCATCTGGGTTATCCGGTGTACGGTGGTAGTTACGAGTCCGATACGCTGTCCCGGAAACTGGAGGGCGGCTCCAAGTGGGTGGAATTCGATAAGTCGCCGGACACCGAGAAGACGCTGTTGAACGTGTCGAAAACCTCCAGCTTGGAGAAGGACACCGATGAGAGCGTGAGTAAACCCGATCCCCTACTCCCAAGATGCTCCGGGTTCTAGGAATTTGTCAGCCTTCCTCCAGAATTGCTCAAAATTAATGCATTCTTCATCTTCAACGAGACCAGCTTATCTAGACACGGTTCCTTTATTTTTGTCGTTTGAGTGGCAATCAGGTCCCTCAGGAAACCAATGACTGGTCTCTGTAAATTAGCCACGCCTTCCATGGCTCTAAATTTGCCACACCCCTACAGAAGTGTACCTAGCGAACTAAGTGATCGATGTCTCCTATCGAGGCCTGTCTGCGTGTGATTAATCATTGCGATTAATGGACTGTGGATCTTCGTGTACCCAGGGCGCCTGGAGATCTTCTACAAACCGAATAATTCAAGCTTTATTGCTTTCATTGAAGCCCCGATAGTGAAGTTCCACAGTCCATCGATTAAATAGATAAAAATTCCTCGAACTCCTGAACATCTCTAACAAATCCTGTATCCAACTAGGTCCCGCGATAACGAAGCTACCGTTTCAGCCGTCGATACCTGGCAAGCGGACGAACAACCTGGACGCGTCTCAAGGTTCCGGTGGTTCCATGGACCAGCAGGATTCCACGGACGCCAGCGTCTCGACGGACACGGTGCGTTCGAACCCGAATCTTCAAGTGAACGGTACGACGCCGAACAAGCTGGAGATTATGGAGCAAAAAGGCCTGAAGGATTTCGGGAAGCTGGAGAGCAAGCCGGTGATCACGGGGGCGTTGTTGAAGGACGACGTGCAGGAGGACACTTTCCAGGAGCAACAACGAAAACTGGGGAACGGTACTCTAACGCCGGAGCACAAAGAAGAGAGGCCGAAGGACCAGAAACCTGAAGGCAGCACGTTCGTGCCGAGCCACAAACGAAGCGGGAGTATTCCTCCCCGGCTGATCGAGGAGAGCCTGGACCTGAAGAAGTCGTTGGACATCTACAGTCAGATCAAGACCAGCACCAAGAGCATACTCCCCGGGCTGAGCCCGAAGTTCGAGCTGCTGCAGAACGAAGTCAGTCCCATCGAGGAGAAGGAGAGTTAATGGGGATGATTAATAATCGTCCTCGTGATACGTCTCAGGTGAACAAAAACAAAACCGGCAGCACATCGAACGGTGGAGAAACACGAGGTCCAGGGTCCTCGGCGATTTTCTACGGGAAACCTCGATGCTCGAGGAGAGCGCGGAGAGCGAAATCAAAATGATGACGACGACGACACTCTGGTTTCAGCCGAGGAGATACTCATTGTAGATAATCCATCAGCGCGCTACAACAACCACGATCGTGTCTTCTATCTGGCCGGCGCGATGGTGGTTCCATCGGGTAGGTGATTCCAAGTTGGACGGTATCGAAGGGAAAACGGCCGGTTCCGGCGGCTATCGCGTTTCCGCGACCGGTTGCCAAACAGCAACTTTCTGCGAGCTTGGTCGCGATAAAATCATCGAGGAAGAAAATCACCGGTCGCGACATCAACGCGGACAAATTGCTCGCGTCCTGGGAGATCGTGGCTCGCGGCACGGCACTGGGAGACCACTCAAAGCGCTCGGAATTGACAATATACCCTAATGATTCTCCACAGTCCCGCAGCCCTTGGCTCTGCCGTTCCCGACCCTTCCTCTCTATCCATCTCGCTCCCTTCCATCTCCTCCCTTCAGTTAGGGCTTGAAGCGGTCCCCGAAATGCCTGTTTGAAACTGTTATAGGAGGGTTCTCATTAAAGCAGCTATCAACGACCTTTGACTACTAGACGGACCAAGAATAGATAACTCAGAATGTCAAGCTGAAATGATTAACACATTAATGATTGTATTGGATTTAAGTGGAGTGCAATTACTAAGAATTGCAGTATCAAGTACACTGAAAATGTCAAAAAACCTATAACAGTTCCCAAGCCCTGCTGTTCCTCTCTCTAAATTACTCTGCGTCAGTCTCTCTCCCTCCAGTTCCATGCCCGTCTCTCTCAGTAATTCTCAGTGCGTCTCTCTCTCTAATTTTCTGTCCGTCTCTCCCTTCTCTCTCCGCATTCGTGTGCGCGAACTCGACCGGGCCCGTTGAATTTACCAAAGCGAGGATGTACGAACCGCGGAGAACAATCGCCGGCTAACGAACTCGAGGCGGTGCGGCGCCGCAGCGAATTCCGCGGCTGTACGACCGCAGATCCGCGTTGGAACCGCGCGGAACACGTTACAACGGGCCTCGATTGTTTGTAGGGAGAGAGAGAAAGGGAACCGAGCATATGCCGCCTCACTGTTCCGCGAGAAAAAGCCCCCCGGGGCTCATTTGAAATGCAGAGGAACACCGGAGGGCCGCCAGGAAAATTTCCGAGGCTCCGCGGTCTGCCACCGGAAGCCAGCCCTGGCAAGAATCAACCGGCCGAGGATAATTTCCCTCCGTCCTTTCCACCGGAGCCCTATCGACTCTGGTCGAGCTGTGCGCGCCGCCGCCAAAGAATCGGCCTGGAATTACGCGCCGCTGATCCAAATCTTTTTATCGCTGATTGTCCTGTCGCTCGACCGATCAATACCGGCTCCGTTGCGACCATAATTCTCCGAAGCTAAATAATAAAACTCCCAGCTGTCCATAATCATCCCACATTTTTTTTCCATTCAAATATTATCGTATTACAGCTATAAAACAATAAAATCAAGCTGTAGGCTTGTATTCTTTAATTACCATTTTGTTGAAGATAAGTAAGACTGATGATTTATGGACGGGAGTGTATATTAGTAAATCTTTAAACCTTTCGTCCTGATTAATTTCGCTACGGATGAAATGTACAAGTTTATTCAGCATTGATATCCTTGTATATTCAGAAACATTAAAAGAATTTATCGACACATTGTTGAGGAATGAAATCCTGTGCGGTTCCTCTGTCCTGAAATTAATTCAAACAATTTGCCTTGTCCGATACCTTGAAATGTCCTCTTGAAAATCAGCGGCGTTCGACCAGAGGCGAGAAAGAGTGGCGAACCGATGAGTTGGGCGGACGAAGGCCGGTTCCAAACGTTTCGCGAATGATCGCTGAGAAATAACGCCGTCCCGGTCGCTAGCGACCCGCACGATTTGTATCCGTAAGATCGAAGATGGAATGGTCCATTTGTACACGAACACAGGATATCTAAGATAAGTAGCTTGTACCCGAACGATCGAAGAGAAGACACCGATTCCCCGATCCCGTGTGCGCCCACAGGATTTTCTCGAAGGGAAACGCGTTTCCCTTCCGTGGTTTCCGGAAACGATAGTTTAAGGGAGGAGTCTTCGGGCTCGTAAACTTTTTAGCGTGGACGGAGCAGGTGTCGACGAACGCGCGTGCGGTTCCATTGAGAATTTTGTAAGCGGTTCCATGGGAGTCGCCCCCCATCGCAGTTTTACAAACGAACCAGATTTACTAAGAATTTTCTATTGTCTCCGAGAGCGTAGGATACGAAAAAAAGAAACTAGCCGGTATTTAAGCATACTAAAACGCTACTACGTGTCCAAGACAACAAACGATAGAAACGTAAGATCAGTCGATCGAGGCACTCGATCGACGCTGGATCGAGAACGCTGTGGGATGCAGGTGCGCCCGTAGTCTTTAGCCAGGTCGATCTAATGTTTAACTTCGAGATTATTTGGAACCAGATTAAACGATCCTAGGTATACACGTAAGAGACCATACACGTTAAACGCGAGACTCGCGACTCGAGCAAGTCGGCCGTAGAGGCTTAAAAAGGTTTAAACGCGACCGAGGTGGATTCTAGTGCCAAAATAGTTCCTTAAGATTTCTCGAGAGCAAAGCTCGACGAACGTAATTGCCGAACGACTAAGTATATGATACTCTTGATATAATTACTTTTATTGATATCGTACGTTTCGAGCAGATGCTGCGTTACCAATATTTCAGATTTTATACGGCTTCCGTTGAATAGTGCGAACGTTTGTTGTTGATATGGTGCTATTTGCGTGTGAGAATCTCGAGAGCTCGCCGAGCGTCGTCCTCCCGAGAGCGACGAGACTCGAAACGGCGACGAAAGAATCATTCCGTGCCAGCTCACGGAAGACTCGAAAGTATTCTCGTCGATGCGAGACGTCGACGCGAGACGATCGAACCGTAGCGCAGCTAGCGATTAAGTAGCCACAATAAGAACCTAGTCGTGCTCTAGATCCCCCATCCCCATCAATCATATAATTTTTTAAACCTGCGTTCCCGAAACATCGGTCACACACGCCCCCCGCTTTCACACCGAACCCGAAAACCGGTCAGTCTAGTTTCCAGATTTTAGCGATTCTCGTGTGGCTGTCAATAGATGGTATTAGAGGTCTAACTGTGGGCAGGATTTTATATAAAACCTGAATGTCTCGCGTATCTCTAGGAATAATTCTCACCAAGTAGCTGGTCGCGTAGCGGTCGACCCGATCGACCATTTAGATCGGTCCACCCTCGATCTCCGGTCGCTTCAACCCTTCATCTCGCGACTCGAACGTCGAGATATCAACCTGGATCGACGCGAGATCGACGGCGGATCGAGTTACACAGTTTGTAAGAGGAAAGCATTCTCTGTTCTTTGACGTAACGCTCTGGTATTCTATCGCATCGCGCATCACGAGTTCGTAAAGGACACTTTAGAGATAATTACTCGTAGAGGCTCGTCGAAGTAAGACTCTCAATTAACGATTAAGGCAGACGAGGACCCCCCGACCGGGGTCCCGGCACACAACCGTTCCATATGATCAATTAAATTCGAATCGTAGTTGTTAAGCGAACGACGACGGAGAGAAGCAGTTTAAACTCGAGCTTTGGAGATATTGATATTGAGCTTTCGATTGCACAGGAACATGCGACACAACTCGCACAACCATACATACATACATGCATACATACATACGTACACATACACCGAATATTATGTACGTTTTCTCTCTCGTTTCTAACGATAAGTTCCAGCAGCCACTCTTCGTTCGACATCCCCCACGCCTAGGAAAAAGAAACACCGGAACCAATCACTGTCCGAAAATCATTTCTTGTCCATCATGCTGATACAGTTTGTACGCCCGAAGCACGCGCGCTTCGAACCTCTTTTTAGAAGGAACATGCGGACATTCGTTTTTGCTAAGGTACCACGTTGTATATGTCAATTTATTTTGCAAAATAAACCATTGGACACGAGCCCCGTCGTCACGTGATCAATTCATGTCTCTCACGATCAGTTCGCTTCTCTTCCATTTATTTCCGTTCGATCACGGTTGTTGTATTCTGCGATCAGTTGCACAGATTTTAATTGAATTAGTAGGCTGCGGATTTTACAACTTTTTGAGATCATTAAAGAAAGAAAAAATTTTTCTAGACGTCTATTTTCAACGATTGATTAGCTGTCTATTAATTAGCTTCAATATTTTTCTTCGCAGCAGTTTCAACTGGCTATTTTCCAAATATTCCTTTACCCCCTCAAAATTTGACTTTATCGATGCTCAGTCATTTTTATCAGCCACGATTTTAATACGATTAACTATATAGCTAGTGCTTCTTCACCCCCGGAGAATTATTTATCGATCCACGACGGTTCTCGGCGCTTATTCGCAGTAGATAATGTCGTGTTGGTAACGAAGAGGGTGCGCACCTCCACGGTGAATAATCGCGAAGCGACAGAGCCACCCCAGACGGTGTGAAACCACCCCTTGAATCCGACAAGGAATCGCGCCATCTGGGAACGAGCGTGCAAGGGTTGAAGCTGCTCGACTCCATCGATAATGTTGGCAAAGGGGGTGGGAAAGGGTTGAAGATGAGCGAGACTGGCGGCGCCAACGGCGGAACTGTGGAAACGCTGGTAATATCGCTGAATTATACATGCGCGTTTTTAATTCGGTAATCAATAGTAAAAACCGCTAATATATCCCCACCATTTTTCCGCTATTCCGGATTCGCCAATGCCCAACTACCTGGCAACCCTTTGCGATTTCGCGTGGGAGGAGCCGTTGTTTGCCGGCACCCTGTTTTCCCCGATCGACCCGTCGAATTTCGAAGCCCGGCCGTCGTTTTTCTTTTTCCAGCTATTTCGACCCTGGGCGAGATAATGAACGTCGCGACGAGTTTACAAAATCGAGCCCCGGCTCGCGGAAATTAACGCGGTCCAACAAAAAAAAAAAAGAGAACGTGCACGCGCGGAGGCGGCGCGCGCGAGCACGGGGGTGTTAGGTTCGCCGCGTGATTTATGACCGTGGAGATTAACGTCGATACCACTCGATTCTTTTTTTTCTTTTCACTTTCCCTTGCAACTGCACTCTCTATTTTTTTTTTCGCGTTGTCCAACTGTTTATAGACGATTCCGGTGCAGCCACCGGAGATAGCAACTCGGCAGCGACGTTGCTGGCTGGGATCGAGCCTCGGAATAAAGAAGTCGCGAATTAAATTGTGTCGATTCTCCTGACGTCTCTATTCGTCACGAGATTGACATTCTTGTCCCTCCGAATTTAACCCTCCGAATGCAACCTCATTTTTATCGACGTCTGCATACTAGGTCGTTTCTGCTCACGATTAATTATTTTATTGGCTTTTAAAAATCTAACCTTTCGGAGTCCGTGTTGAAGTCTCTATTTTAATGTATAATCGTGATTTGCAGTGTCTCGATTCTGAAGTGAGCGATAGTAATCTGGGGCTTCAAAGTGTTAATGGGGTAGTTTCGTTTCCAGGATTGCAAGGGTGCGGGATGCGCCTTCTCATTTTTCAGTAGTCAAAAGCGCTAGATAAAAGATCAATCTAGACTAAAAAATCCTGCTTTTATGTTTACGAGGCGTAATTTGCATTATTCAACAGCATGTAGTTGTCGCAACTTTATGAAAATAGCTGCATGCTTTCGAATAATGCACATTACGCTGCCGAATAATGCAAATTGCGCCCCCGTATACGTAAAAATAGGACTTTTGAGAGCGGCCGCGGCCTAGATTGAACATTTATCTAGCGCTTTTCGCTACTGAAAACCCCTATCTTTGCATTATCGATAAAATGAGAATGCGCCTCCCTTGCAATCCTGGAAACGAGACCACCCCCTTGAATCGTGGAATTAGGAATGGGAGAATTCCGTAAGCGAAGACGAAGAAAGGATGAGAAATCGGCGGACAACGGCGCGAGCATCGGCAGCAGGCTTTTATTCGATAATTTTGTCCAAGGCGAAGCCAATTACAGGCCGTGAAAGACTCGCGAGAAGCAGCTCGTTCGTAGGCAGAGGCACGCACGTCGCTTGCGCGACCATAATTACTGTTTATTAAAGACGATTGCAAAAACCGGGGCAGGTGCTCGTCGGGAGCCGTGCAGCGGGAGAGAGAGAATGAGAGAGAAGAAGTGACCGTTGTTGAAACTCTCGAAACTCTGTATACCTGCATCCGCACGGTTCCCGCGGTTTTATTGTATCCCGGGCAGGGCCCTCGCGCTAATTTCCGAGCCTCTTTACGATTCCGTTCTCGCCGAGGCGGCTCCTCGAGAGCCGGTAGCCCAGCCACGCGTTATATTCGTTAGGCGAAACGGAGAGAGAACTGCGAAACACGCGTACCTATCCCTTCCTTTCCTTTCCTTTCGTTTCGTTTCGTTCTTTTCGCGGGAACCGAGCTGTGCACCCGCGCCCCTTTTTTCTCCCACGGGCCAAAACTGGAAACCGCGTGAGAGCGATCCTCGAGTAATCTAATTTCTGCAAATGGAAAAATTGCTGACTCTCTCTCATGTCCTGTTCTGTTGCAGATGGGACGTTGCAATCGTTTGCTCGCTAGATATCGATTATCTAAAAGCGGTGGGACGAAAGATATCGGAAGACAATGTTTCGGGAACATAAGTGATGCTGTCGACATCACTAGACAGCGGATCTTTATGCAAAATAAACATTTTCTACATGAACGGCAACAAACTGGAGTGGAATGGAAATTTATTTTCTTCCTTAATATGTTTACTAGGTTGGGAAAATAGATTTTCACTACTTTTAATTACACCGTATAATATTCGGAGAATATTTCGCAATGGAGGAACGTCGCACAAACGTGTTAACAACTCCAAGAAACCTGCACATTCCAACCATTCAGTTTTTCCCCGTAAACGCATGAAATCCGCAGTCTAGCGAGCGCAGGCGAAATCGCCTACAAATATAGAGGTATTTCTCAACAATTTTTCACTTCACTGGAAAAAGATAATTGCGGGCTGGAAGGGTTAACGATCATCGTTAGCAACATTTGTCTCCGCAAGGATACAAATGATACGTACGTGAAACGCACGAAATATGGCAGTCGACGTGATAAATGGGACCACCTAAATCTCCCCGTTATTCATGGTTGTCTAAAAGAATTAAAGCTGAGGCGAAGTTGCTATGTTTTGGGGGGTGCATGCGCCTGTAGTCGGACGTGCCCGTGATCCCCTAGAAAGACGAACATCCACCACGATGCTTTTTTACTTTTATGTATACCCATTTACATCAGTTTCTGTTAAGGAGTGCATTTTAGGAAAGAATTTCCAGCGATAAATAAAATCCTGTGGGGGTCGAAGACAGGGAAGAGATGAGACCATCGTTTCTCTTATAGAATTGAGTATCGCGCACTGATCCATAGCCATGATCGAAGGGAAGAGGATCGGTAGCGATACATTGGCTTGAAGTGGTTTAGGTGGATATAAATAATACGTGGAATAACTAACCACAGTGTTGATATATACACAAAGTTTATTCACAACTATTTACAAGGCGCGAGTACCAGAGAGAATTTTTACTATTTACAAGGCAGAAACGTGTTTGCTAGTTATCGCCAAAAGAGTGAGGCTATTTATTTGGTCCTCGAAAAGGACAGAATGTCCCGAGGAAGGAAAACCTGCGAAACTAACTATCAGGTATGTACGTGTACCTGAGGTCTCGTAACGAACCAAGGACTTTCGCTGGCGGGACGCTATCGGCACGGACAAGTCTGGCTGTCAGATGTGTCAGAGAACATAATAAGCAGGCTCGGGCCCAGATAAGGGCTCTAAAAATTCTTCAATTCACCGGGGAACGGAATCCCCTGGGACCCGGTAGCGACGACATCGCTACAGGCTAAATGTTCGCGGTACATCGCTTGGGCGTCGATGGTGCGAACACCGTTGGAAGGAAAATCGGGTCTCGGTGGTCCGTCGGATCGTCGCGTCGGATTTGGACGGGCGTGTGCCCGCGGAAAAATCGTTCGGCTAACGAGGGGCCGAGATAGGTGCGTCGTTCGGGCGACGAACTTTCACGTGGACGTGTCCCGGCATGGGATCGCGGCGAGTGGAGGCGAGGCGAGGCGAGGGTAAAACGCGAGCGTCCGCGCGAGCCGCGAATGGAGCGAATGGAGCCGGGACTGCCCACCGAGGCGCGGTGCCGCGGCTCTTGGCCAATTATTTTTACCCGTGGAATCGAATTATCGGGCCGCGTCGATTAACGCGGATTTAATCGCGCGCTCGTGCTCTCCGCTCGTCGCTGTCGTCGTTTCGCCGTCGCATCGGCCGTCGGCGTAAGAAGGATGGCGAACCGCTCTCCGGCGATGGGGTTGAAACGCGAGGGGGTGTGCGGGGGGGGGTGGACACGGGGCGGCTAGACCGAGACAGAAAGAACTGCGAACGAGCGAGCCCGGCGGAGATAGGAAAATAGAAGGGAAAAAGGGGGCGGGTGGGCGAAGGGCGGGCAACGTCATACCTACGCGTGGGTGACAAGAGACCGAGGCTGAAGAGGAGGTTAAGGGTGAGCGGAGAGAAGAGGAGAGGAGAGGAGAGTGGAAGAGAGAAGAGAGGATCGGAGAGCGGGGAGAGGGCGCGTGTGCCGATGCCGCCGGTGGAAGCGAGTTCGAACGGCATGCAAGAAAGAGAAAGACGAGAGAGACGGCTGGTGCCGCGGGGGGGCGGCCGGGGGCAGAGAAGGGTGCGCTTGAGCGTCGGTACAGATACGGCATTATGAAAACACGAATGTACTTTTAAATCAATACCACCATCGCATTGTGGGGAGTGCGCTGGTGGGGGCGGCACGCTCGCATCCCGGAATACAGGAGAGAAGAGGGACAGAGAAAGAGAAAGGGACCACACCACCGTCGAGGGGGAGGGGAGAAAGGGTAAGAGAAGAGAAGAGTGGAAACGAGAGGAAAGAGAGATGAAAGAGAGAAAGAAGGGTGGTCGGTAGTGGCGCGCTGCCGCGAGAATCGCCGGAACAGAAAGAGAACGAAAGAGCGGAGAGTGCGGAGAGTTTGAGAGAGGAAAGGAGTGTCTCGTAAAAGGATGGGTAAAAAGGGGTAGCCCGGGGGGTGGCCGTGAGGGTGCCGGTGTGGTACGATTCAGCCGGGTGAAAAGTATGAGCACCGGTTACCGGTGGTTGCTCAGCCTCGGTAACGAGAACGAGAACGAGAACGAGGCAGCGGCGAGTGCGAGCCGCTAGAATGGCTTTTGACAGCGCGATCCGTCCTCGTCGACGCTTCGGAGGCGTCGCTACCGCGGGACGTTGCCGCAGTTAATCGTCGCTCGTCGCATCGTCGTTGTTCGTCGGAGCGCGTCGCGCCGTGCCGAGCTCTCCGTCGGTGTCTCGTTCGTGTCTCTCGTTTCCCGTCGAACCGCCTCCGCCACCTCTGCTGCCGCGTTGCCTGAAAACCGAGTAATTGGGACGAGAACCACGGGCACTCGAATCGATTAATCCGGTCAGCTGAATTTTGATCGATGCGCGACGGAGAAAGTACCGGCACGGCCGCCGGTGCGGCAGCCGTCGGGGCGTCGAACGGACGATAAAACAAAAAATAAAAAAAAAGAAGTAAATAAAAAACGAGAGAAAAAAGCGCGTAGAAAATCAAACGCGGAAAAATGCGGCCGTGCACAGCGCGGCATCGGAACGGCGAACGGGATCGCGCTCTCCTGATCGGGACCGATCGAATATTTATTTTCGATAACATCGACGCCACCGCCGACGCCGACGCCGACGCACGGCCCGACTCCCGACGTACCCTTTCGCTGGGCCGTTTTAATGCATCGGCGACCGGTCAATTTATACGCGACGCGAAATTAGAGTTTACGTTAATTATTTTAATTGGTTTTGCTAATTAAGCGCGACCATTACCAGTAGGACCGGACAATGGTCCGCAAAACGGACATATTATTTGCTAAACACATTATCGTCGTCGATTGGCGTTCGCCGAGTGACGAGCCCGCGTCCTGGTCCGCCTAGATCGACCGGGCTGTCTCGTTCCCGCTTAATTAGCGGAGGCCTGCCGAATTTAGATCGCCGACTAGGTTACACCTAATTTGCGAATCGCAATCAACCACGACCACCGGCACCGCTGTAACTATTTTTCTTCCCAATCTCTAATCAATTAACCCTTTGCACTCGAAGGTATTTCGACTTCAGAATTCGTACATTTGATTTGAATCGTAGGGAAGCCGAGTTTTTTTAAATCTAGTGGACATCAAAAGGCGACGTTCGGAGACGGTTCGATTCCCAAATGGATTGATTGAAAGGGCAAACGGTGCGGCCGGCATTCGACGACACCTGATCGGAATCGAGCGAAGGGGTCCGGGTCCGCCCCCTGCCCCTGGTCGACGATCCCCTTGTTTACAAACAGGACTCGCAAGGTCACCGATCTTGAGGGAACGAGAATGAGTGTCGTTCAACCGATGTCCTCTCCACCCCTCGGCCAAATTCCTTCGCCCGGCTGGGCCAGAAGGGTGCACAGGCCGGATGTGTCGGCCGGGGGTGGGTTTTCCGATACGTAACCGCCGACGGTGGCATCGGTGGCAACCCCATCGTTCCTCGTCGTCATCGACGTTCGATCCCCTTTATCGTTCTTCTTCCCACGCAGCTTCTTATCGGATAGCGCTCCCTTTTCCTCGTCTTCGTATCCCGGTAAACACATGTAGTCCCGATCGGCCACTGCGAGGTGCACAGAGAGAGAAAAGAGAGAGAGATAGACAGATGCGCACGCTTACGTTTACGCTTACGCACGGACAAACGCGCTCAGGCTCTCGCTCTCGGCGAGCACACACCTACACGAGTACACAGCCGCACGTGGAAAGGATGATGAAAGCGTGCTCGGCCACCTGTATGCTTTAACCGTGGATCGAACCTTACCTGTTACTCGTCCGCCGCGGCGAGGTAGTCGGCCCGAGGCCCTCGACCGGGGGATTTCCGTTTCCGGTTAAAGGCACCACCGCTTTACCCCGATTATTCTCTCCGCCGCGGATCCGTTTTCCCGGCGCCCCGTGACACAACCTCGGGAATAGGCGATTACTCGACGCTCGATGCCTTTGCCACCGGCATTCACCGATGCTATACAACTGCGGACCTCGGGTCTCCCTTGACCCCTCGTATCCCTCGAGCTAACGGTCCTTTAACCCCTTCCCGCACGATCATTATCTCGTCTACTATCATTAGAATTTCTTCCGCCTCATACACTGCATCCGCGTCTCCTTTAATGCATCAATATTAGCCGGAATAGAATTTCACCTTTGCCACGGCTTTCGGGTCCCCCTCGACCCCTCATATCCATCGAGTTGGACCTTCAAAAAATGTGACTGTTTCTGAATATGTAATCTGGCTTGCAAGGAAGCGATATGTAAATTAAAAATGGGGAAACAGGTAATCGGACATGGATTTTATTGTTTACCCAACTTTAATTCTGTTGCGTTGCCTCATTATAATAAATTACCAAAAGTATCTGATAAATAGATTGCGGATTTTATGCATTTATGTTAAAAATTAAGGACATCAATGTATTAGTTTCAGTTTTCCCGTGTCCTGCAATCGATACGAACATTTTTTATTTCGCAAGATGCGCAGTCTACTGATAAATATTGCCTGGTAAAAATGACAGCAATTTATTGAGATTATTTGTAATGTCCAGTGTAACAGACGCTTGGACAAATTCTCAATAATTCTCGATAAATGAATTCTTATAATTTCAATATAAATTGTACTGTATAAAACCGGTCTGTTGACCGTGATGGGTTTAGTGTCAGTAATCCTGAACGGTTCTGCTGACTCCGGTGTCACACGACTAGAAAAACGTGTTCTCCAGTCAATGTATCGTCGGAGGTTCAGCGAAACGATTATGGCCGGAGATTCGGGCAACGTTTCGCTCGGAATGCAAAGGAGTGCGAGAGGATCGCGGCGATTGGTGCCGTACAGCGTCTCTCGGTTCGGGGAGGAGCGATTTGACTAACAAATCGGGTCATCGGCGTGGCTATGGGGAAGCGTTTCGATTTAACGAATGGTGAGCCGTAACGCTCGAACAACAGGTACACCGATTATCCTTCCGTGATTCCGGGAGCATTTCGCGGCTCCGAAATCGAGGCGGGGCTGGTTCTCGGTCTCTGGATCCTGTGTCCGCGGGTAATATTCCCGCGTTATTTCGCTACAACGGGATTATATCCTGCCGGGACGGGAACACGGATTCGAGCACGGTGGCCGGCCGCTCGAAAGTGAAAAATACTGGCCACAGAGAAGAGAAAAAAAAACGGAGAGAACGAGGGAGAGAGAGAGAGAGAGAGAAGAGAACGACCAGTACACACAGAGCGGCCAGGTAGAAAAAAAACGAGGGCAGAGAATCGAGAAGATGTCGAGAATCAGCGTCGATATACTATTTCGAAACGGTTTTCATGGGTTCTGGAGATTGATGCGACGGCTGATGAGGGTGGCGGGTGTTCCTGGCAGGGTCCCCGGGCACGTGGTGCTACTATTGATTTTAATTTTAGTGAAAGAGGTGGAAAAATTAGAAGGGTGGCACGAGGAGGGCTGACACACGGTGGGAAGGGTGAGAGCACCGCGGAGGGTGAACGCGCGAGCGAGCTAGAGACAGCGAAACGAGGGAGAAGCCTAGGCTGCCTGCCGAGGGAGAGATAGAGAGAGAGACGCGTGACCGCATGAGCGACGGCCGAACGAGAAACGAAGAGAGGCGAGAGAGAAAGAAAAACACGAATAGAGAAGGAGGGAAAGAGATAGAGAGGGACGCAAAGTCGGGTGAGAGCACCGCTGAACAGTTTCGCTTTCATTTCCCTCTTTAGCCGAAGGCAAAGGTAGTCGCTTCGAGGGTGGGAGGGATCTCGGTGCCCGAGGGAAGGCAAGGCAAGGCAAGGCAGCCGGAGCCAAGCCGAGCCGAGCGGAGCCGAGCCGAGCCAAGGCAAGGAAAGGCAAGGCAAGGCAAAGCAAGAGGGTGAAATCGTATCACGGGAGGATGAGAGGCTTAGAGCGCGATGGAGAGAAAAAGCCCGGAGAGGAAAGACACACCGGGAGTCGGTTGGAAAAAGAGAGCACCACGCTAAAAGGAGGGTGGTGCTATTGAATGAGAGGGTGGGACGGGGCAGGGCTCACGAAAAAGAGGAGAACATACCCTCGACTGTGTAAAACACAGAGGTTCGCGGTGCCACGGCGAGTTCGCGTTTAAAAAACGGCTTGCCTCGCTCGCTCCTCTTTCACCCCCAATCTTTCTCTCTCCCTCTCTGTTCTTCTCTCTGTTCGTGATCCACTCCCTTGGTCCTGTTCGAATCTTCTCGGTACCCCTTTCACCCCCACGCGATTCCATTCGTCAGCAGCTGAGGGCGACCTCCGCGATAATTCTCGCCGCGCTCCGGTTGCTCGGCCTCCCCCCCTATGTGAGTTTTCTTCCTTCCTTCCTTCCTTCCTTCCTTCGTTTTACATATTTTTTTTTTCTCCTCCACGCTCCCCCTGTTTTCCTCGCGTGTGCGGCACGCCGCGGATCACGGACAAATGCGTGCTTTACGGGTGCATACGCGTACATGCTCTTCCACGTGGAGGAACGAGAGTTGTAGAGATAGGGTAGGCGAGAGAGAGAGAGAGAGAGAGAGAGAGAGAGGGAGAGAGAGAAGAAGGTGAGAGCACCGCGAGAGAGTGAAGGATGAGTTCCTTTGTGGCCGCCTAGATTAAAGGCAGACGCTGATGGGCCGTCAAAGGAAACTATTAGCGTAGAAGGTAATGCAATATTTTTTCCCTCCCCGCGGACTGGATTTCTCCGGCAGTGTAACGACGCTCTCCCTCTCCCTGTCTCTCTTTCTCCCTTGACAAGTAGGCGAGTCTATTGGCCGGAGAAACGGCGCTAGCTCTCCGGAGCCGCGCCGATAGGATCGGGAGAGTTCTCCTCGACGAAAACGGTCATCCACCCCCGCGACCCTCCCGGCGGCTATTTATTATTAATGTCTGATTAATAACGGCGTTACGCATTGGAACTCGTTGGAATGAACGAACGAACGAACGAACGAACGAATGAACGAACGAGTCGCGGCGGATAATTAATATCATTACGCCCTGTGAAACACAAAGAGCGGAGTTACGACATTTAATTAACAATATTACGAATCAGTGGGGTGGGGAGTGGGTGGTGGTGGGTGGGCGAGGATGGACCACTGGATGCGGCGGGTGACGGGGGTGGGTGAAGGGAATATATAAAGAGAAACAACGGTGTGTTTTTCCTGGCGATAGGCGAGCCAGGTATGATCGAGAGGAAGAGGAGGTGGAGGAGGATGAGGAGGTGGAGGAGGAGGAGGCGGCGGCAGAGGATGAGGTGGATGAGGAGGAGGTGGAGGGCGGAAAATGCTGGAGTATAACCGGCGTGTCGAGGGGGGGCGCGGTGTGGCGGGGCGGAGGGAGGGAAAGAAGAGCGGCAAAAAATTGACTTTGCCAAAAGCCGGCATCGGTCGTGATCGTTCTCATTGGCCGGCAGCGAAAAAATCCCATCGAATCAGCGGACGAGGTGAGATTTGCAATTAAAACGCGGGATGGTATACCACGGGGTGGCGGCGAGGGTGGAAGAGGGTGAAAGAGGGTGGAGGAGGGCCGCGGCGGGGTGGCACGCGGGGATCGGCGGGGGTGGCAGGCAGGCAGGCAGGCAGGCGAGGCTGTTAAGCGGGAAGGGGTAGGCGGATACCGCCGACCGAAAGGGCGCAATAAATGTACGCATTGCGCAGAATTAGTTGATTAAAATATAAAAGAAGAGCGGTGGGGATGGTGGAGGGTGTCGGGCGCAAGGGGGCGAGGTGTGGCGCGGGGGGCACGCGGGAGGGACGAGGGCAGAGAGAGGATGGTGTTCGGGGGTGGTTCGGGTGGTTCGGGCGGCGGCGGGCGGCGGATAGGCGCCAGAAGGAGAAATCTCTTTTCCCCTCTCGGTTTTGCTCCTCTTCTCTCCGGACGGCGAGAGGCGGAGGAGGGCGACACGCGGGGGGCGGCCGAGGCTGGAATACGCGACGGATAGAAAGAGAAAGAACAAGACTAGGCGGGAGAGCGCAGCAGCCCGGGAAAAGAAATAATCTGCGAGCTGTATTGACGTTTCTAGTCTAACTCTGATTGAATTATGCATGAGCACACCGGAGATGCCGAGAGCTGCCCTTCTCTTTTCCACCCTGCGCGCATAATTTCCCTCCCTTGCGTACGTAAATATAGTGTGTGCTGCCCTCTCTCTCCCCTTCTCTCTCGCTCGTTCTCTCTTTTTCTCTTGTACTCTCTCTCTCTCTCTCTCTCTCTCTTCTCTCTGCGCCGCGCCGCACGTACCTACGCGTGCTACAGGATACCGGCCTAGGAAAAAAGGGGTTCGAGCGCGTCGACAAGCACACGCTCGCTGCGTACGGACAGGCTGAACGCGAGCGCGAGCGTCATCGTGCTCACGGAAATAAACGAAACGCCTTTGAACGTTATTATTAGGAGCGATCATGATCGATTCTCTACTTCCAACCGCGTGCGCTTTCGTCCTGGACGCGCGCCGATATTCCGTCTCCGACTTGCCTCGCATAAAACAACGTCGGCGAGCGCTTTACTCTACATTTAACCCTTTCGATCCTAGCAACGGCTATAGTCGGTATCACCGGGACGACCCGCGTGCGCGTACCACGGCTGACTATACTAGGCATCCACGTAATGAGCCGTAGATACCGGCTCGCACTATATCTGACGCTCAGATAATGATTAATTATACAACAATTCAGATTAGGTATATAATGCTGCCAATTCACACAATCCGCTGTACCCACGCAAAGCATATGATCACGCAGAACTCTCCGAACAGAGGGAAACATATTCTCAAAGAAACGAATCAAGAAACAGATTGATTCTTAAAAAATTCCTCTCAGAAATGTTCTACTCATTTTCTGGTTCCAAGGTAACTACAAACGAGTTACCTCGTAATTTCTCGAAGGTAAGAGGAAGACTCTATGTGCAATTGCAAACCTTTCCCGGAATAATCGGTAGAATTTCTACGGAAGTTGACTCGCAGCTAATTAGCGATCTTGCATCGCCCACAGCTGAAAAGAGCATCCCTTAATCCAACGACGACTGTAGACGACGCGCAACCATAACACCGCGACCATTTCAAAGCCTATGACTACTGTCACGAGATCTCTATCCATTAATACTTCCGGAAACTCTTACATAACGGAAGCTGTCGCAAACAACGTTGCGAAACGAACGATTCTGAGAAGCTAATAATAATTTACACCGGCGTACGGATCGGCAATCACGGTGGGCGTTGAGCTTGTCGAAACAATGCTCGTCGCCGGCGTTCGTTATCGCCGCTTGTCCACCCGCAGTCAATCTCTTATCGCGTGGCGATCGAAATCGCAACTCTTTCTCGTTTTGTATGGCGTCGAGGATGGAAAAAGAGAAAGAGAGAGAGAGAAAGAGAGAAGAGTAAAAGAGACAGTGATAGCGAGGATTCACAAGGGATCGAATCGAAACCGCGGCAAGATCGACGCCGCGCAAGAGGACAGGATCCACTCGTTGGCTCGGCGACGCGCGCGTGCCTTTGAAAACGCCGGAGGGAAAAGAGCGGCTTCGTTCCGTGCGGCGATATGAGCAGCCGCGGCGAATATACGAACACGCGGGCGGAGGCCTTACGGTTGTGGACGCCGCGCCGGTTGAAAAAGTTGAGGCCTCTTAGCTACCCCTGGCAACGTCGTGCTACCCTTTCGACGTCCTTTCCAACCGTAGCAACCTCGAGTAACGCGTTTTTTAAAAACGCTTCCCCGACTAATTTACCGGAACGCTTGGCGCGGCTTAGAATCCTACGGAAACAACAGCCTCTTCCGTTCTCGAGTGGCTCGCCTCGTTCTCGTTCGCGTTCTCGTTCCCGTTTCGTAAAACGGGCTGAGCTTTCTAACAACGATGCGAGCCACAGGAGGAGGAGGAGGAGAGGGTGCGTTACGAGCGGAGACGCGTCTGGAAAAATAGATTCTGCTCAGCTCGAACGATACCGGCCGGTTCGATTCCCTCGACCGCGTGTTTTCTAGGCGCTCGAAACCGCTCTCCTTCGTGCACACGGGAAAGGAAAGCTCGAGGTTCCTCTATTAATAGAAGAAACCAGGCCAGGGGAGAACGGAGCACGCTCGCCGGTCAGCGGCGCGTGCAAGAACGGAAGGGTAGAAAAACGTACGCGCGGAGCACTGGT
Source organism: Lasioglossum marginatum (assembly GCA_028455795.1). Taxonomy (NCBI): domain Eukaryota; kingdom Metazoa; phylum Arthropoda; class Insecta; order Hymenoptera; family Halictidae; genus Lasioglossum; species Lasioglossum marginatum. The sequence continues at coordinate 4,183,400 of CM052250.1, forward strand.
CGTGATAGAAGGAAGGGTTGCGTGAGTGCGTAGCCGCGCGAAGAAACGCGCGAAAATCTCTCGGCGGATCGTGTCATCGACTTCGCGAGCCACATCCTCCTCTATCTCTCTCTCTCTCTCTATCTGTCCGAGCTAAACGGAGGTTTTCGCGCACGAGAACACATCGGTTTTCGCGTCGAAATTCTCTTTTCCGCGTTATTACAGACTCGATAAAATAATTCGCAGTTGTCGCGGGATCGAATGCAACGAATCGCTGGACGAATACACCGAATAAACAGGATATTCGAGATTTTCGGGGAGAAACGGGCGACGCTCGGCGCGGCTCGTCGGCCGCGGAGCGCGCATCGCATCGATTCGCCGTTTATTCCGTAAATATTGCGTCGATACCGGGCCGAACGTAATTGATAGTCGTTTTCCTTCGTTTAATTTATTAATCGAACGTTTACGACAAGCCGGACGGCTTGTTTGGACCGGGTGACTGCGTCTGCCGCCGTTCCTCCCGTTTCCCGCCCCACGAGCGAGCGAGCAAGCGAACGGACGAGCGGGCGGCCGAAGGGCTGGTTCGGGGGTCGGTTGCAATTATCATAGGGACAGAAGGACCGGTCCTCTCCGCGTTTGTTTAACTGTCGAGATAATTATGAAATGCATTTCGTTGCTACGGGTAAAATAACGATAGGTATATACTTTCCTACGGTAATGCGACTAATTATTATAAATGGTCGTGTTAATTTATAAACGGAATTCATCGAATCACGCGACGCACGCCGCCCAGTGGGCGAAGGGGGTTAACGGAGGGGGTGGTCGGCTCTGTGCTCGCGGGAGTACACGAGGTACAGGAGGTGGTGTGCTGCTGGAGGTTGCAGGAGGAGGCCGAGGGTGGCGAAGGGTGGTTGTGAAACCAACGCGATAGGCAGGCAGGCAGGTCGGGGTGAAACGCGTCAAATGGAAATGCATGTTTTTTGCCGCTTTAGTAAAATCAGGGGCGCAGGAATTACGGTCCCTCTGATGCTCGGGACGCGCGCGAGTTTTATTATGCATTTACACACTTATATACCAGCCAGTGTAACTACGCATCGCTCTCTCCGCGATGGCAAGCCAACCCCGCGACAGGGGCTGGCTGCCAGGGGGATGTTGAATCTCCTCCCACCATCGCGGTCCAGGTACATCCCCACCAGCCGACCGCCGATGAGGGAGTTTCGCGTCTAGTACTAAAAACGAGGGGATCGATACTAAAATGCTTTAAAGTCCTGAATTTTATATCCGACCGTTAGGGAGAGAGCGAGTGAACCGCACGGAGCGCGAGAGAACGAAACTCGAGGGAGAGAACATTTCGCATCGCCGGGCCTAAAAAACCAGCCGACGTCGTTCTCCGGCGTTCTCTTCGTTTTCCTGATTCAGTTCAAGGACAACCGAAACGCGCCTCGGCCTCACCCCGACAGCCGCCTCGATCCGCAACCCCCCTCGCTTTCGCCCTGTCCCGCCGTGATTCACGATTTTCCAACGATCCGATCGATCACGATCTCTCCGCTTTGCGATTATTCTCTATTTCCTGGGAAGAGTCCCCGATTCTTGTTTAGCGGCGACGAGTAAGAGCGAGCGAGCTCGAATAAGGGCGAGCGCGGTCTTTCGCAGGGGTAGAAGAAGAAGGGACGATAGTATTTTTTGATATTTAACGAGGAAGAGGGTGACTGGTGCGCGGAGGACAAGGGACACGAAGGTCCGCTGGTGCTCGACCGCGGTCGAGGTGCGGGGGCGGGCACGGGAGCCACTCGAGAGAGCGGTCCAAAGAGCTGCCGAATGTCTGCCCGTCCGTTCTCCGCACGCTCTCTCTCTCTCCCTCTCTCTCTCTCTCTTTCTCTCTCTCTCTCTCTCCGGTCTCCGCTCTTGCGAACGCAACTTTTCTCTCCCTTGCGGCCGAACCGACCCTAGAGCAGCCAGCGAGCGAGGAAAACGAAACGAACGCGAGAAGGAAGAAAGCGGGACGAAGAAACGGAAAGGCGTGCCGTGCGTGTGCGAGCAGGACGGCCTGTTCCGTCGGAGGTGGAGAAGCAGGGGCGGGCGGGGGACGAAACGCCCCTTGTTTCATTCCGCTTTTTAATAAGGACCTCGTTTGGAACTCTAGGCTTTAAATAGATCAATACCTACGTACTTCATCCCTGGCAACGAACCCATCCCGCTCCCGCTCGTTCCAGCCCCCCTGGCCACCCTTTTTACCCCGCGTTCAACTTCCCTCTTTCTCTCTTTTCCACCCTCTTTCTCTGCCGCCGCGGTCTCTTTCTCTTTCTCTTTCTCTTTTGCTCGCCTCTCCGCTCTCCGGTTCCCCGGTTTGCGCCTCTCGCTTCTTCGCTCTCTCAACTCTCTGTCCTTCCACGTTCCTGTAACTCGTCGTTCTGTCTCTCTTTCTCGTTCTCTACGTTCGCTCCACCCCACCGTCCCTTGCCCTACAAACCATCCGCGACGAACCTACACCCTTTTTCGCGATTCCCCTGCCTCCGAAGCGCCCTCGAGCGTACGCGTACATCCGTTTGCAAACGTAGCTTACGCACGAACCTCGCCGCGTATCCGTACGCGTAGCTATTAGCGTGCACGGTTCACCGCCGCGTGCGTTCTCTCCTCGTCTCTCTATCTCACCGCAAAACACCCTTTTTCGCCGCGTAGCTGCCGATATACCGGCACGCCGACCGCCTGCCTGCCTGCCTGCCAGCAGCGTCCTGCTTTTTTCCCTTCTCTACGCTTTTTCCTTCCTCCTTCGTTTTATTTTTCCTCTTTCCCAACGCTGTGTCTCTCTCTCCCTCGTTTTTTCTACTCTCCCGTTTTTCCCGTTTTTTTTTTGTTCGCCTACCTCTCGCCGTCCGCATGGCGGTGCCTCCGCCCCCGCCACCCCCGTCGACCAGCAGCGGCACACAGCCTCGTTCTCCGGCTCTCCGCGTGAATGGGCGAAAATGTAGGTAGAAGCCCGTTTTCGCTTTCTATACGACACCCGGCGAAAACGAGAGTCACGTACGTTCCGAAGCACCGACGTCGGGGTACCATCACGCACCGACACACGTGGCCGACCGACCTCTCTCACCTTTCCACCCTCTACTTTCCGCCCCCGCACCTCTCTCCTGGCCAGTGGCCCCTAGCCCCTGGCACACACCGCTCCGCAACGCTCCATGTCCATTTATCTAGCTGTTTCTCTGTTAATCGTTCGTCGTGGCCCAAGCGAGAGACCAACTTCACACAAATCTGATTTACACGCGGTGCTCCTCTCTCTCTCTCTCTCTCTCTCTCTCTCTTTCATTCTCTCTTCTCCTGCGAAAACCAGTCGACGTCCATTAACTCGCCGCTGGCCAACTGAACGAAACACCAACCTCCCCCGCACACCCTGTGACCGACACGCCGTTCGCTCTCTCCACGCTTTTCTCCTTCGATCTTTACCACCCCCGACCGTTTCGATATCTTCTTTCAAGCCGGCCCGACGTTTGATGTCGGATTATCGAGCTCCATCTGCGTTACGTCTCTCTATCGGCGAAACTGATTTACATTGTCGAGAAGCCGCTTCTTTGCTAATCAAAGCGAAAGGATTCCGCCGCTTTACGATGCATAGGATCCTGTCGCTGCAATCGAACCCGCCCGTGTATACGTATCTTTATGAATAGGACCGAAACTCTTAAGACTCGGGGTAAGGGAACGTCTATTTTCGTTTATCGACGCTGATATAATTGTTCTGCTTAAACGGGATTTGCCAGCTCCGTGGAACTCAGCTATATTTATGCCTCTTTCTTCATAATTCGTGAAGAAATTCGGCAAAATTCATATAGCAGTTTCGAACGTCCTAAGTTAATCGTTCGAAGTTTCCTGAACACGAATGAACCCCCTCGCAGTTTAAGGATCACAAAATAGGATCGATGGAAGCCAGATACCAGAGAATAGATCTTTCACAGGAAGCTAGATCGTAAATCGTGGGATCGGGTGAAAGCGGAAGCCGATGAAAGAGAAACGCGATACAGTGGTTGCCGCGCCGTGAGCTTCGCATCCTCGATCGAACGACAGAAGCATCGGGGTAAACAGCCCAGGGGGATGATTGATCGCCTCGGTACGGTGAACTCGTCGATCCCCGGGTTCGCACGCCGTTATCAGCCAATTAGTACAGCGATCTGGCCTTGATCTGCCGATTTCGCGAGAGGAAAATCACGGAGACCCGTGGGAACGGTGACCGTTGTCGAAGAACGGTGTTGCACTTGTTTCGGCTGGTGCAGCAAGGGTTGGCCTCTCGGTTCCGGTAAAAAGGATAGCGCGCGCCGGGCGCCGCAAAACGGGCGCGTTTTCATCAATTTTCCGATAGGTCGTCGCCGGTTCAAGGGACACGCGGAGCACGGACCGGAAATCAGTGATTGTTGCCGCTGCCAATTCGTGTAAGCGATCGGTTCGATAAATTCGTTTCAATTAATTAAAGCGAAATCAAGTTTGGTCCATCGAACTTTTTGCCTGGTGCGCGGCGTTGTTCGGCTCGGCTCGGCTCGAAACGGCGACACGCGCGCGTCGAAGAGCGAGCGCCGCGACGAGAGGGTTAAATCGCTCGACATCGATTAACGTTGCCTCCTGTCGGCGTGTCTCGTTGTCGACCTCCCCCTCCGCTACCCTCTTCTCTCTCTCTCTTTCTTTCTCGTTCTCTCTTCATTCTCCTCGTCCTCCTACCACGCACAAAAACACACACACATACACGTACACGCAGAGCCGGCACGCGGATCGTTTTCAGCATACGTTTCGGAGGTTTATTTTCGAGCGATGAAGGCGAGTCACGTAATTCCGTGGCCGATCAGGCGAACGACGGAGGGTGGTCGCGCCCGGATTGGCCGCGCGATTTGTTTCTTTTTTAGGGTCAAAGGGGAGCACCGATGGCCCAGGATCTCGGAGGGTCCTCTCCCCATCTCTCTCTCTCGGCTGCATTTTTTTTGTTACGGATGTTCGGCCCGGAAAGGGTGATCCGTCGACCTGACCTCGAGAACCGTGAGAGCGTCCTTGACCTATCGACGCCGACCGCGACGCCGATCGTCCGAAAACTCGATCGCCTACCAGATCGCCTCGATTAAACACCCATTCATTCGAACCGGAGACTGCCACGATTCCGCGCCGCTCTCTCGGATAGAATTGCTGGCCTATTCTACTTCGAGGCCCGAGCCTGGCTCGCCGCTTCTACTTGCTAGCCAAGTAGCTAACTAGAGAACGAGGGAAACGCGTGGCCGAGTCTATTCTTCGCTTAGAGGCTCCGCAGTGTCTTTAAGAACTTCAAGAACCTATGACTACTACACTACTAATTTTTATGCGTAATTCATGCTCCTGATGTCTCCCTTTAACGACGTCGGCAGAGGGTGCAACGTAAGAATATTATTTAATTCCCTCGATGTTCTTGTTTTCCGTACGAATGCATAAAATCCGTAGCTACGTGGCGGCCACGTAGAACGTCGATAGAATTTATCCTTCCGCGCTGCGAGCCTCGAGCATGTTTCTCCCACATATTTGTTGCACTGTGTACTTCTCCGAGTCTCCTTTATTGAATAATAAAATTGAGACCACGGAGAATATGTGGTTACAGTAGAACGTCCAGAGACTGAGTCTTCGGAATTTATTCTGTTTTGTCACAGGACTCGAACTCTCCAATGTTTTCACATGTTTTTAGCATTAGTAGAGACCCCGAGGACGCAGTTACAGTAGACCGTCCGCGGAATGTGGTAGCACAGATCAATTAGAGCCTTAGCCACTCAGGGTCCGAAAACCAGGCTTCCCTGGAAATAGCAAGTTCCCAGGACCGAGCGGAGAAAGTAATTACGCCCGGTAAGGTTAAGCAGGCTCGGCGAGTTGTAGCTCGGCGTTCGAGATCCGGCAGAGGAAGAAGACGGCGAAGAAGTCGAGCGCGTAGCTGTCAGAACTGGAGGAGAAAGCTTGTAATTTCCATGACGTCTGTGCTGGATCGTGCAGGCCTGGAATCAACCCGCTCGTCGTACCGGAAGCGTGCGAATGTAGGAAGAGAATGAAGATGAAGATGCTGCGGCCATGAAGGATGAAGAAGAAGAAGAAGTAACAGTAGAATTGAAAGAGGGCAAGGTTGTCGTATCCGTTGTCAGGGCTGACGACAGGAGGCTGTAGCGATCGAGAGAGCAAGCATCGAGGAGGCATCCAAAAGCTTGCGAGCGGATCCGAGCGGAGTCGAGCCGAGAGTAGAGAGAACAGAGAAAGAGAGAGAGGGAGAGGTGAGGAGAGGAGCGAGAGCAAGCGAGACAGAGCCGGGGCGTGCATACATTCATGGGCCGTATAATTTCCGCGGGTCGCCGCAAAATCAATAAAAGAAACATTACATCGGCGGCTGGCAGTACTGAGCTTGGCAGGGGCCATGGGATTGGATGGGGAAAACGAGATGGGAATGGGTCGCGCAAGCGTTGCTAGAAACTCTGACAGCGGCACGGGGCTCCGCTGGCTCGGCCGTTCGACCATCGAAAGAGGAAAAAGGAAAGGGAAAGAAGAACCAGAGGAGTTGGAACAGCAGCACCGGCAGCAGCAGCCGCCGCCGCCAGGAGAGGAGAGCATGGGAGAGAGAGAGAGAGAAAGAAAATCACCGGGCGGAGGAGGACCTAGGGGAAGAGGTGAAGGAGAGGGCGGCCGCGGCAGCAGCGAAGAAGGAGGAGGAAAGGAAAGCAGCCGGAGGAAAGCAGCGAGTCTTATGAAATATGGCCTCCTTACGAAGGAGTCTGTAGCCGCGTTCCTCGGCTAGGGAGCGGCTGCGAGGGGATACGTGGAACAGAGGGAAAGGGAGAGAGAGAGAGAGAGTGAGACAAGTAAGACAGAGAGAAACCGAGAGAGGAAAATGAATACAAGAGCTGACGGCACAGCGAGGAGAGATAAAGGGAGCGAACTTTGCCAAAGTACCTGGACCAGAGTCTAGGACGAAGCTACAGGCTCTCTACTGGCGACAGAACGATCGCTTTTTCCTACGGTCCTCTATTCCTGTATCCCTTCTTCTCCGCGCGCCGTCTCCCTACTTACGGCGAACATCCTCCAAACGTCAATCATCACTTTTTATCAAACTTTCCACCGTTATACTTCGGTCGAAAATATTTAACAGCTACGGGGCTGACGTTATCCCTCATTGTAACTTCTACCCCTTGCTGGACAATTTTCTCCTTGCCAACAAGAATTCAGCCTTGATATCCTGGATAAAAGGAAGTGTACGAGGATAACAAGGTCGGAAGACTCATCCGCAAGGACGGAGCCTTTCATTTTTCCTGGCAGCTCTCGCGCATTTGGAGATCGTTCGGTTCTCCAGGAGTTGCGTAATCGTGGCGGGGCCGAAGATTCCCGTCTCGTACCTCGGAGGACTTCTAATCAGAGGTCTCGAACGCTTAGTCGAGGCGGAGTGAAGGAGGCGACGCGGAGGAACGCATTATTATTCGAGCGGTATCTGCGGCGAACATTGTTCCCGCGGCAGACAACGGAGGTGCAGCGGAGCAACAAGGTGCGCGCCACTTGTGGCTCGAAACACCTACGCTCTCTCGGTATCGGTTCTCCAGAGGGGGGTTGAAAGGGGTGAGCGCCGTTGGGAGGTCGAGGGAGGGTAGTTTGTGCGATGCAACGAGCAACGTAACAATCGAACGGGTCGCTCGATGAGACGAGAGAAGACGCGAGATCGTAAGAGGATGCCGGGGATGCCGGACAGGGGAAATGAGAAAGCCGCCCTACAAAAGAGCAGCCCCCCGGACAAAAGGAAAAACCGGTGGCGCAAAGGGGGTAAGGATCTCTCTCTCTCTTTGTCCGTCGGCGAACGCCGATATTTATCGAACGAGGCTCGATTCCTCGCTCTCCAGAACGATTCTTTCTCTCTTGACGCGCTCTCAGCCTCGAAAGGATCTCGCGCGAGTTAAGGGCGCCGCTTTATCCACCCTCGAAAAAAAACCACTTTTCCCACGCGCACTTGCCCGCCACCGAGTGGCAAGCGTAATTGCCGAGCGACGCATCGCTCGATGCATTCGTCGGGGACGCGTCAAAGCCGTCTCCGATAGTTTCCGATTGCCATCGAAGCCTCGCCATCCGGAAACCGAACACCGATTCGCGCCGCGCGGTCTTTGTCCTCGACATTTCGAAAAATTTGGTCCCGCTGGATTTTTCGCTGCGATCCAAGCCGGTGCACCTGTTGGCGTAAAAATTCATCTAGCGTTTGCAATTCTATTAACCCTTCAGGGCGGATCCTCGATATATTTTCTTAACTGTTTTAAGAGGGGTTTTTTTTCAGTAATCCAAAGAGCTAGATGAAAGATCAATCTAGACCGCTGTCGCCCTCGAAAGTCCTATTTTTACGTTTACGAAGCGCAATTTGCATTATTCGGCTGCGTAATTTGCATTACTCGAAAGTTATTTTCATAAAGCTGCGATAGCTACATGCTGCCGAAAATAGGATTTTTGAGGGTACAGCGGTTTAGATTGAGAAAAACTCCATCTTTGCATTATCGAGAAATGAGAAGGCGCACCCCGCACCCTTGCAATCCTGGAACGAGTCTACCTCTTTAATTTTAAACGATTAGTGGATGAAAGTGCGCCGTTCCTAATAATTGTGGATTCTTATGCAAGATCAACATTATCTGCATTACAAATTCACCAACCCTCCTGCTGCATCGAGTTACGAATCACGGGCAGCGTCCGCTGACGTTCGTAAGCACTAGGACACCTGCTGGCGATCCGAAAAAGGTGATAATCGAGATACAACATCTGCTGTTTTTTTAATAATATCTGGGAGGGCATGTAATTCAGTAGACGCGTGCGTGCTATTTACATAATTCCAGCAAACGCGTAGTACGTGTCTTATTAAGAAGCCGTGTCTGTAGCGTTGCGCAATTTACGTACCGAGTTTTACTTTGTTTCTCAAAGGTGGAGTCAAATTATGCTAAAAATCTGGCGTATTATCGTATTATTGGGTACGGCGATGCTTTATAGTCTGGAGTATCGCCGGGGATGAAAGATTCCTTCGAGGTTTCAGCGTGTATGCATGCGCCGTGATCGTCAACGAGATTGTCCCTCTCTGTCTACACATATTCAGATGTCGCGTACTCATAATTGACTGCACTGCGTCACAAAGCAGCGAAACCATCAGACGAGTTCAATACCATTCTATTCAAATTCTAAGGCTCCATTTCTGCCTTCCCATTTCTACTGTATACAGCGTGACCCAAAATTCTTGCACTTCCCGGAAATGGGAGGCTCCTCAGGTCATTTGAAGCAACATTTCCCTTTGCAAAAATGGCCGCCGCGGCTTTGTTTAGGAGTTAGTAACGAAAAACACTGACCAATCAGAGCGCGACCTAATCGTGACATTGCAACGAATAAGAGTTTCTCGATGATGTGAATCCTTTTCGATTTCGTCGTCAAGACCATTCTGAACATTTCTCTATAGACTTTTGGCGGTCGGCTTTAGTTTACGAGATAATCGTGAAAAACTTGATTTGTAAATCTATGGGTCGATGGACCTCCTGTCCGATTTCAATGAGCTTTGGATATGTTGTCAAGATCATTATTCTGAACAACATTTCTCTTCACAGCTTTAGGCGGCCGGCTTTAGTTTACAAGATAATTGTAAAAAACTTGTAGATCGACGGGGTCGATGTACTGTCTCCTATACGATTTCAATGAGCTTTAGATATGTTGTTAAGACCATCATTCTGAACCACATTTCCCTAGTGTTTGGCGGTCGGCTTTAGCTTACGAGATAATCGTAAAAAATATTACTTGTAAATTTATATGGCTGTTCTTGATAAAACAGAATATGAAAAACAGGATACGGGAGGGACCGCTGTAAAACTAGAATTTATGGCAATCAGATGTTTCCTGCAGATTGGTACGCAGAGTCGATGGGTAACCGTTCGAAAACGTCATTCGTCCTTTTACCCAGCAAGAGGTAAAAATGTCAGGTCAGCGTACCATCCCTATTGTTCTATACCTCCCTTAAGAAACTTTCTAAAAGAAGCACAGACGACGTTCTCGAACGGTTACCCATCGACTCTGCGTACCAATCTGCAGGAAATATGTGATTGCCATAAATTCTAGCGGTCCTTCTCGTATTCTGTTTTTCGTCTAACCGTCCCGTCGTTTTCGTGCTACAGCTTGCATTTCGAATTTCGACGCGCATAATGTACTTCCTAAATTCTTCAGAAAAATCTTGCGGAAAATCAGTGTCGTTCGAGCCGCAGTAAAGAGAACATCTCCAAAGACTTGTCAATTCAGAGCTAACGGTTGCTATTAGATGTGTTTTTGATGGTGATATTTAAACTAATCACTACACTGCGGATCTTTATGCAAAATGAAAGTTGGCTGCTGCTATTACAAGGTACAGGAGCCAGACAGATATTTGGTTCTTACTGTAATCATTGGGTTAGGTCGCGCTCTGATTGGTCAGTGTTTCCCGTTAATAATTCCTCAACAAAGCCGCGGCGGCCATTTTTGCAAAGGAAAATGTCGCTTCAAATGACCTCAGGAACCTCCCATTTCCGGGAAGTGTAGGAATGTTGCGACACCCTATATAAAAATCCTCTAATAATTAGATTACGCATTCGCATAGGATTAGAAAATTCGGTAGAATCCACATACGTTTCTGAGAAGACAACCAAACCGAAAAAGATTGATGTCGTTAGCAGATTGGCTGGCCGAACTGCGTTTCTGCTCTCTAACGACGTTCCCGGTCCGGCTGGTGAGCCGAGCGTCTTGAAACTTTCGAGGAACAGTGTACTTACTGGTTTTCGGCTGGTACACGCGTGTTCTGAGCAATTAGCGCGGCGCTGGCCGAGCGGAGAGCTGTTCTCTCGCGTCGGGCCTTTCCTCTCTCTCTCTCTCTTTCAGTCGGCTCGATGCACCGGTGCATCGGTGCTTCGGCAATAAATCCACAGCCGGATACGGAAATATTCGATGCGCACGAGAGTCCCGGCGAACAGGGCACGGCGACGATTTCGCCTCGATATTCAGTGGCACGTCCTTATTTCATATTCAGCAAGTCACGGATAGTTGCATATCTTATGCGAGCGCCGTGGAGAATCGAAAATCGCCAAGTTTTTTGCCTCGAGGACGGGGTGGAAACGATTTTTCGAATGTATGTATCAAGATCGCTGCTCGATAAGATACTGAACGGGATCAATGGCTTGTCAGGAAGCTCCGAACGATGCCGTCGGAATCGTAGCCGAAGGACGTTCGGCTTTCTGTAACGAGAACGAGCTACGTTCGCTCTTCGTATCGGCTGCGTTTAGCAGTTGTACCACGCTGTTGTCTCTCTTCCTCTTCTCTCTTACTCTCTCGTTCTCTCCTCCTCCTCTCCCCCTCCTCTCTCTCTCTGTTCTTCTTCTTCGCGACACGTTCTCGATGCGTGAAGCGACAGCTGCGTCGACAGCTTCACGAAAATCGCGTAACCGTCGCCGGTTTATCGTATATACCTACGGGGCGGGGGAGACTGGATATCGAGTATCGAAGACATCGAAACACCTTGTCCTACAGCACCTACGATCGCCCTGTCCTTCCCATAACCGGCCATTCCACTCCAAGGGACCGAGAAAAGATATTCTCCTCTCGTCGCGATTGCGAAAATTTTCGTAATCCCCTCCGACTATAGCTGCTAGTCATCGGAAGCCTGATGAGCCCACTGCGGATCTCTATGCACGATAAAAAGTGAAAATATATTTCGCCTTTTAATCATTTTGGGAAGTTGATCTTTTAAAATTTTTCAGCAATGTAATTTGAAGACTTAAAGCTATGTACTTAATGCGTTATATTCTGCTGTACATACACTGTTCAACCTGATGTGTACCAGACCGTATGTTAATCCTAATGTATAGCTTTATAATCCTGTATGGGGAGTTCCACTTAAGCCTTCAAATAGAAAAGAAAACATTATTGAATTTTTCTAATGTGTACATTTATTATAAATACATGAAATCTGCAGTCTATACTTTAATCCTTCAGCTAGTGGTTCAAATTGATCATAAAAAACTGAATAGTGGAACGACGATTTTCATATTCCGAGTGAAAATAGACAAGAAATTAGGAATGTATAGTACGGAGCTCTAGAAAAGTCAAGAGCAAAAGCGGAATGGTGCCGAAGCTGGAGATGGTTGAGGACCGAGGTCCGGCGGGCCCGGAGTCGAAAATTTGCGAACCACTGAGGAAACTAGTTGGCGTTCTTGCGGCCGAAGAAGTCGAAAACCTCCCGTGAACCCTACGTGCCCCCCACCACCGTGGCTCAGGCTCCTTTCTTTGGTCTCGTTGGGCCCGGTCCTCTCGTTGGCCGGGGCCGGAGAGCCATGCACCTAAAATGCATGCTAGGCTTTCCCCCCGGGCTGGCTCGCGCCCCCGCCCACCAAAATCTCTCCCCACCAATCGGCAAACCGAAGCTAGGTATCTTTCTCCGGTCGCCACGACTCCGCGCCGTTGCCTGGGCCTGGGTTCTCCCTACCGACGATCAATCCCTACCTAGGGGAACGGGGCCTGGGTCCCGAGGAGCTCTCTTCTTCGGCTGCGAGACCATCGCGCGCGAGAGGAGAGCTTTCAAAGCTGTCCGGAGCGAATATTATTGCGAGAAATGTCGGGAGATCGGTTGCGAAACCGGGGGCCGCATTGACATGGGCCTGTCTCAGGCCCGCGCGCCACGTCACGTGGAAACGTAATGCTCCTTGGCAGCTGCAGAAAACGTTGCGCCAACGGAGACAATATTGCTAGCAGCTGCAATGGTCGCCGTCGTACCCGAAAACTGAAACCGCGATCTCTTTCTGGGTCCCGCAAGAATCAAAAAAGGAACATAGGGAGTCTCTTGCTGCGGGCCTGCCATAATTGCAACATAGTTTGCCGAATCTCGGGGCCCGTTGCGTGTTGCTACAATGCTGACGGCTCTGTTCGCGGGAACTCGGCTCTCCTAGCCGAATAAAGCCGTGGACTCGTTCTAGAAGTTGTTTTTTCGGGCCCGAGTCGAGTCGGACTCCGAGAGATCGCACACGCGAAGTTGCAACCGAGGGACCCGCGCCGATCTGAGAACCATGACTGCATAGCTATCCGTTCCCTGAACCAAAGGGTCCCCCCTCCCGGGCCCCGTTCGCCGCGGCATCGGTCTCTCGCTGGCAAATAGTCCCAAAATGCATCGGTGCCCGGTTCCCCGTCCCTCGGGCCGCCCGCGCCGATCCCAGCGACCGAGACGGAGGGGCCCAAGTGCAACGGCTCCTCCGTGCTTGCTTCTACACTACCTTCTACACTACCACTGCTCTTTCCCCGTAGTGAAACGCTGCCACATCGACACACACACAATCGTTCGCCGTGTCGCGATCACCTTCTCTACCGGCTTTAACTTTTGCTCGGCCCCGCTGCTTGGCCCGCTCCTCTTTCCTTTAATCTCTCTCTCTCTTTCCTCTCCTCGGCCATCGCCCCCTTCCCCCTTCACCCCCCTCGTAATGCAGTTCCCCGATATATACGCGCGTGTGTTGACGTGTCCGTGCGTTCGGGCCAGCGCTCCCCTCTAGTTGCTAGGCCCACTTGCCCGCTTTCTTCGCGAATAGGCATGTAGGTATACTGGGTGATCCCGAAGACTCGAACGAGTCCCTTTCCTGATTGCGAAAGAAATTAATGCCGCCGCATCCTCCGAGGGGAACTGCAACGATCGTCCCTCTGTGCTGCTGCAGCTAGGCCTGCGATTGGCTAGGGACATGCTCAAGAGAACGCGTCTTTGTCGAGAGGATGCTCGATGCACGGCTGCCTCGCTGTCTTTGATCAAACTTTGAGTGCAATGCACGTTTTAAAGAATGTAGAATGCGCTTAGTTGCATTCGCATACAAATGTAGATCTCTTCCGACCGTGTGCAATTTTACAAAATTAGCTAATCTCTTCTAGAACGATGCAGAGATGCAAATCGCACTGACGAACCAAGAAAAGAATATCAAATGCTTGTAATTATACAAAACTGTAGTACAGAGGATGCAGATCTCTTCAGAACGTATGCAACGTTATTATCCACTATTGCAACTCCTAGCTGATCTCTCCTACAATAATACAATGATATAATCATACTGATGAGCCGGGGAAAGAATATAAAATGTGCACGGTTGCATCCGCAAAAGAAAACACCGTACAAAGGATGCAGTTCTGTTGAACCAGATGCATTTTATTATCCATTACCGTAGCTACCAACTAATCGTTTCTTGAACGAATCTAATTACACTGATGAGTTAAGGAAGGAAATGAGCACGGCTGCGTTTCAGAGAGAACGCAGCTCTCTCTTGGATACCTCTAACGTTTTCTCCCGCGATCGGAAAAAAGATCGGACTCGTCCGAGTCGCGTGAATCACCCTGTACATACACATATATGTTACTTGTACCCACTTGCACGTTGATCGGCGGGTATCGGAGGAGCGGCGTGGGCAAACCCCACTTTAGGTGCAACGGCCTAAATGCAAGTTGTTCCCCGGGCTACGTTTCTCTGGGCCGGGCCTGGGCCCGTTTCGTGTTCCTGCTCCTGCTGCTTCTGCTGCTTCTGCCATTGCTGGCCAGCAGAGACTTCCTCGTTTCCTTAGATTCGCCTAACAGATTTCCCCACTTTCACGTTGCTAACCATTCTCACTGGACTCTGACACGCCGCTAAAAATCGTTATACCATTATCCAAAATATTTTTCACATCGTTCAATTTGCATTTAATAGATTAGTGAACATTCCAAGACTGAAATGAAAGAAATACCAAATCTTTGCAGTCGGAGCTATTCTAACTTGAAAATTAAACATTTCCTCCGACCTAGAATAATTCCATTGTATATGATTTTTTTCATTTTATGTAGTAATTGTAGTATAGTAATTGAGTGTAGTAATTGATTATATACCAGCATATTTTATATATTGAATATTATGAATAATGGTACAGCAACTCGACTGCTAAGTGTTAATGCATAAGTCGGAGATATTCTAACTTGAAAATTAAACATTTCCTCCGACCTAGAATAATTCCATTGTACATGGTTTTCTTCATTTTATGGATATGAGATTAATATAATACCTCATGCAATACTGAAATGTGTAGTAATTGATTAGATACCAGCATATTTAATAATGTAAACAACATTGCGAACAATGGTACAGCAACTCGACTGCTAAGTGTTAATGCATAAAAATTTGAGCAAATCTATCCACCGTAAAATCATCTACATCTTCGCCTGATGAAGTCGAATCGATTAATGCAAGAACCGATTGGAAATGTGTTATCAGTCGGCACAGCGATGCGAAAAACGGTTCCCGAACATGTCCCCGAGCTGTTCGCGTTCTTCGGATAGCGCAGACCTCGATCGAGTCGCTAGAGGAGAGGGGAGAAGAGGGTTAGACGAGTAAACGTCTCGATCCGAGTTATTTTGACTACGGCTTCGCATGATAACGACGAACTCGTACTCCGCAATCGAACTATTTCGCGCCACGAGTTATCCGTGTCTCTCCGCGAGGGCCGGCTGGTATCTCCTCTCTCGGACTGACATCGGGCACCGAGCGGCAGATAAGAAGACGATTCGGCACATCGCGTCGGTGCAGAAATATCTTCACACTTTGGTCGGTCCGAGTTTTCGGCGATAACGTAATCGAGCCGCGCTCAAACATTTCTCGCCACTCGATGCACAGACCTTCTCTAATCGGTTTCTGCGCGGAGGCAAGAAAGCCTCTCGCCACGCCTTGCAACATCGTAAACGACAGCTGTCCTCTACTTGGCGCCCATTAAAAAACGCTGCGCCCACTCGATACCGAAATTATATTTCTATTATCCCCGTTTCTTGCCCCCGGATCGCCTGACAGTGCGGGGCAAAGGTGAATTAACGTTGATGCGTGTAAACTGCATTCTGGGATGAATTGTGGACCTGTCGATGATCTTGCGAAGGGAGGGATTCAGGGTATTGAGAGGCAGGGAAAGCGACTAGGTCGTAAAATGTTGCAGAATCTCGATGGAGAACGTTCATGTTTGGTCGTCTACGCATAAAAGTTTTTATATTAGGAATGTCGAACAAAAGTTGCATAGGATCATGAAGAGTTAAAAGAGTCGGAGCTCGCGAATGGAGGCGAGAAGGTTTCCCGTTGGTGGGTTCCGAGGCCCGGGCGGAATTTCTTTGGAAAACGGGCAGGGCCTGGAAGAAAGGAGACCAGGGGTCGCAAGAAATCGACAGTCGAAAAAATTGCAAGCCAGATGCGGCCCTGTCTCTTTGCTAGAATCCCCTCTCCGGTGTCCGAGAGCTGCACCTAAATGCGCTATCCCTCCGTGGCTCGTTGTTGCGGCTCGATGCCCCACCAAACGCATTCCTCCTATTTGGGCCCCCCACCATAGGCCGGGGCCGAAAAGTGCAACGGCCTAAATTCACGTAGGGGAAGGTAACAAGGGCCTTGGGCTTCTCCCACCCATGGCCCGGTGCAACAACCTAATTTCTAGAGGCTCCTCTCTCCCCTCTCCGCCGGCCGTTTTGGTTGGCCTCCTCCTCCTCCTCCTCCTCCTCCACTGGCAGAGTTCGGTCCTCTCCGATGTACCCCGCTGGTCCCCGCTGGCCCCCGTACTGGCCCTGGTTCCCTCGTCGCCTTCTTCTACCCCCGCCCCGGCGGTCTTTGCCCGTCCACGAGGAGTTGAGACGTTGCTCGTGCAGCCGCTCGAGGAATCATCGTGCTTCTTCTATTTAATGCAATCGCTAGTCGGTTTTCGGCAGCGTTACCCGTCCCCCGCTCTCTTCTCCTCTCCTCGGAGAGCCACCGCTCTCGGCCACGACTCGCATCGCCTCGCCTTGCCACGCCGCTTGCGTTCCGCTTCCATCCCGCACCATCTCTCTCTCTCTCCCTTCGGGCTCTCTCCTTCTGCTGCCTTCTTCTCCGTCTTCTTTTTCTTCCCTTCCGTGCAATCGTCTCGGCTTACTAGCAGCGAGTCGTGCATGCAATACGATGCCCTCCGTGTACTACGGCTAGCACGAGAGAAGCCCTTTTCCTCGCCGTCGTCTCCTCTGGCTCTTCGCCTTCCTCGGCTTCGACGATCCGCGCCACGACTCCGTCATAGTCCCCGGATTCTTCCTGAGAACCTAACCCAGAGCTTTCGCAACCGACTTCGCATTCTTCCCGCGGATCAACAGCCCGCCATCGGCGAGACCACGGAATTTAAATGACCGAAACCGACTCGCTGTCGATCGCCGACACTGATCGACCAGACTCCCACCGTCGAATGCTCGCCCGGATCTCTCTAGGACGAATAGAGCCGTGAATATTTCAGAGAACGACGGCTAACGTGCTCGCTGACACAGCAATCAGTTAGAAAATAGGGCTGCGATTTGTTGGTGAAATCACGTTGCAAGCTGCGCTCGCTTCGGCTTAATGGTTCGCCCGTGTCGTTTGCTGCAGGAACGCCAAAATGGCCGCTCCATTACTAGAGTGCGCCAAGGAGCCGCATCGAGCCCCAAATTTTCATCAATTTTAGTTGCTGTGTCGGCAGCAGATGGGTCAGAGCTTTATGGCTCCTTGAGACATTAGAGAAACCGGAGAGGCGCTCCTGTGCGAGAAATTAAGACTTGCGGTTTGACAAATGACATTAGAGGAACAATTAGATTTGCCTAAAATAATTATTAATTCGACTTGTAGAATATCTTAGCGCGATTTCCAAAGCGTCGTGATGGCGGAGAGCCGCCTTCCCTTCGAGTCAGGCTCCTCGCGAGGATCCCCGTGTTTCCTCGAGCTCGGTGCAACTTTCCTTCGATAAAACGGCCCTCGGGGGGCCGGCGAGCCTTCCGGGGACCCGTGTTTGCCGTACGCTTTCGAATTCCACGGGAAAATCGGCCGAATTTGGCAATATCTTAAAACGACCAGAGCCCGCTCTTCTCTCTCCCTGGTTCCCGTGCTAACATCCTCGCGTAGAGGTGTCCTTATGGAGGGAAGAGGAGCCTGCACGATGCACGCCGCTAGCCCGTGCAGTCACGGGAAGATCAACGCCCCGACAAAAGTTCTTTGAGCCGAGGACCACCTGCCCGCGAGAGACCCGCCCCGCGTGCATCGACTCTGGTGCATTGCCCTCGTCCTTCGCTCGCTTCACTTCACTTGACTTAGCCACTTAGAAACGACGCTGGTCCAACGAATCGCCGCTCCGCACCGCTCCGCACCTCGCTTCTCGCTCCTCGCCGGCGAGAAGACGCCCGGAATCTAAATTGCGCTGTTTACGAGCCGACGTCGCGATACAAGGCTTTCCTCGAGGGACACGGTTAATCCCTCCGACCCCTCCTAAAACGTTCACCGGCCACGATCTAGCCTGTAGATCGCTCCTGTCCCCCCTGAAGCCGCTCCGAAGTTGCACCAAGCACGCTAATCGCTCTGGAACTGGATTATACGCGTCCGCCGATGCATCGCTTCCCTACAAAAATAATCGAGATCTAGTCTTATGACATCAACTCGCAGTTTTGGATTCGGGTCTTTTAATATCGCGGCAAATTCGTGACGAAGTCTCCGAATAGAGTCTCTTTTGGATCACAATAGAATTTCAGATATTCTTGTGATGGATCCCTCGTTCTGATTATAACTCTGAAGAGATTACACCGTGAGGTAGTCAGTCACTGTGACATCACCGGGCCAGTTCGCATCTTTGTCTCCCGGAAAAGAAACTGTAGAGTAACGAATAAATCACGATAACTGTTCGAGATATCAGCCGTTCGACTTCTAAGATTGTTGTTCCGTTTACCTTACCCACTTGAGTGTCTCGCTTTCAACCACGACAGCACATTACCTGTAGCTTCTAAATAAACAAGAAGCGTACGCTAATCTGCGCATGATTGATGCAGCCGATGAGGCTGTTGGAAGATCGCGGAAGATAAACGAAATGAACACCCGGGTAATCGTTGGTCTCGCGAACTAGTTGAAATACGAGATGAAGGAATACGCTAGGGGGACAAGATCGATGACGTTCGAGTAGATCGATGGATCCCGAGACGTAGCCGGTGGACAGGGGATGTCTGTGAGAAGCAGTTTGATCTGAAACGAGCTCGAAAAAAATGGAGGCCACGGGTTGTTTTCGGTTCGACCGGGCCGATAACCAGTAGCCGGGAGGTAGCGTGGCCGTGCGAGTCGAGTGTTTCGAGGGTTCCGGTGCAACGGCCTTAAAACTCTCTAGGGCCGAACTCCCTGCAGCATGCGTGACTATAGTGCGTGTGCGTGTAGGCGTTCGGACGTGCGTGTATCGGCGAAGCTTGTCGGTGTGCGTGCAGGCCGCGCTCTCGCAGTTTGCGTGCTCGCAGTTTTGCGATCGTCGCGTGTGCACCGGCCAGGCCCGTTCTCTCCGTTTCTCTCTCTCTCTCCCTCTCTTACTCCGCCTTGCCTCGCCTCGCCCCTGCCTCGCCACGCCGCAATGGCCAAACTTTATTTCCAGAATGTTTGATTTGAGAAAGAAATAGCCGTGACTCGGCCTCACCCGGGGAAAAAGGCTTTCGCGCATCTGCGCGACTGTAAACCGCGCCGACGCTCGCCGTTTTTCATTTTTAACTCTTTTTGCCGTGGTATGCGCCTTTCTCACTTTCCTATAGCCGCCTTCATCCGAGAAATTCGCTCCAAAACTGTTCTAATAAAGACCTCCACCCATTGGCTGCCAGAAGCTTCTCGACTGCCCTAAAACGTTCATGATAAAAAATAATTCAGCAGAAAAATAGTCCGATTCTTTCAGGAAATTAATTTCAAACAATGTGGGGCACTGAACGGTAGTCGAGTAATAAGTCTTGTGTAAGTAGGAGACCAATGATGTGAGGTGGGGCAGATTCTTATGTCAACATCCAGCTGCCCGATTACCTGTTTTCGATTAGTCTGGAACGAGAGTCTTGATCTTGAACGCGTCGGAAAAAATAGTCACGGTCGGCCCGAGAGATGCTACTTGCACCGGCTAGCGTATTAATAGAGCGGCCCGTTGCAGCGGAAAACTTCGCGCGCTCGTGGCGAAAGTTTACGCCGAGGAGCCCCCGTTAAAAATAGGCCACTCGCCTTACGAGAAAACGCAGGTTCGCGAGATCATCCTGGCCGTCCGGTACACAAGCTCCGCGCGAAATTCGTCGAAGATATTCCAGCTCCCGCGTTCCATGGATCTTTGCAGTGCTTCCCAGTCGGCGCAGAGGCGGTGCAAAAATGTGCAACATGGCCCTGCATCCCAAATTGCCCGAAATTGTCCCAAAATTTCTAAATGCAATTTAGCAAATTAGTTTATCTAGCTTCTCAAGAAATTTCAAATCATTTCGGTTCAAAAAACTCATCCTCATCTAAAAAGTACTTAATCAATCGAGCAAAATTATCTAGCTTCTCAAAAAATTTCAAATCATTTCAGTTCAAAAAACTCATCCACATCTAAAAGGTACTTAATCGATCGAGAAAAATTTACGAACAATTAAAACTTAAAAATTCTAATCACTGTCACTGTGAAATGAATGGTAACGTCTGGGGTTAATGTTTGAATGCAATTGTAGATAGTGTCACGTTCCGAGTTCCATCAGCATGATCTCCGCAAGGCAAAGAGGATGCCCGAGCAACGACATCGGCGAGGATAGACCCGCTCCGCGAATTTTAGCCAGAACCGGGACGGTCACGGCTCGTGAACCTGCTAAAAAATTTTTCCATTCTTCCTGCGGACACGATTGTTTCGTTGCATCCTGCCCGCTCGCACTCTCCCACAAACTTTGGGAATGGAACCGACGCTTGCCGCCGATCCGTATCTATGCGACGCGATGCATAGCGTCTCCAAGAAGCTTGAGAAGGGTGCCACAGGACACGATACAGTCGACCATCTTGCAATTTCGTAGTCTTGACCACCGGCGTTTACGAAAGTAATCCTCTCGAACCGTGGGGGCGTTGACCATTTTCTCGGGTGCATCGAACTCTGCGTAGTCTGTATAAAAATGCAATTTCGATGGCACAGAAAGGACAACAAAATGCATTGCACGGACTAGCTTTTAATTAAACACAGTAGAACTTGTGATAGCTGAAATCTCTATTATCCCAACGAGCTCCAAATTTCAAAATTTAATGTAGAAATCAATCAAGATTGAATCGAGCATTGTAATTAAGTAACTGATCTATTTATTTACGTTCTCTCATGTTCTCCAGGTTAGTTCGGATACCACCGAATGTATATTAGTTTGAATATTTTTCGTAATGGAGGTATGTAAATTGTTTACTTACAAAGCTGATCTGTAGAAATCCTACAGGTCCTACAGATTCCGCTTAATTAAGAAAAGTTGAAACAAGCGGAGCTCGGAGATTGCGAATCGCGGTTCCAACGGCTGGAACGATAGTTGGTGAACGAGGGGCGGGTATCGTGCCGCAAATTAGTATGACAGATTAGGAAAGAGAAACCATTGACGGCTCGTAAATCCGGGTCGAATTAAGCCGCGCGGCGAGCCGGCTGGGAAAAGCGCGAGGCTCGGAGAGGATTTTTATTTTTTTAATTTTTTGAAAAGCCAATCGCTTAAACCGGGAGGTGATTATGGGATCAGCGAAGCGTGCACACGGGGGGTGGTGGCGGAGAACCAGGGGGATGATGGTCGAGAGCGAGAGAGGGAGAGAGGTGCGGCCGGATGGATCTGTAGATCGTTTCGGTGGATGGCGCGCGCGTTATCGACGAGCCGCGGGGGTGCGCGCATTATATTTTTGCAATTTTATCAAAAAAGAGGGGCGAGCGTCGAAATAAATGCGCGAGCCATCCGCCGTCGAGCGTGATCAGCATTATCGAATTAGCGCGGACGGTCTACGGAACGAAATTTTCGATGGTGCCGGGGCGCGTTTGCATTAGCGCGTTCGCTCCAGGGAATATTGCGTTCCGATTGGACGTGCACGCGGAAATCGTGAATGATAAATATTAATTATTTTTGTTTGCCTCCCGCCGCGCGTACCAGCATTAATAACACTTCGAACTGCTCCCGCCCCCTGCTACCACCCCCAACGCCTCCTCCTCTTCCTCCTCCCCCCGTTCGCCCCCGCCCGTTTCCGCCCGCCCGAACAAAACTATAACGTTGCGCCGGCAAACGAATCGGTTAGCATGCTACCTGTCCATTCGACCTCGCAAAAACGTTAAAATAACAGAGATCTCGCGCAACTACCCTCCTCTCGTTCCATCTTCGGCCACGTAGGTCTCGCTCGCTCGCAAGCCCGCGCCCCCGACACATCTCTTGTCCCATAACCCCGCCTTCTCTTGCCCCCTCTAGGCTGCATCCGCCACCCCCCTCCTCCCCGAGGGACTACGTAACCGAGGTACAATGATCGTCGCGCGAATACGTAATTTTCGCAAACAAAGTAGCCGCGCAAATAATAAAACGCCCCTGTTTACCTTGACCGATGCGTTTCGTCGCGCGCGCCCGCGCCCGAAGCTCCGAGCCCGAAAGCCCGAAGCCCGGCTACCAAGCCCTGTGCGTGTGTGTGTAGATGTGTGTGTATGTGTGTGTATCGCGTCGCCAATTTAATTGCAATACCGGTCCGCCTAAAATAGCACCAGGATCAACGCCACAACATGGTCCCTATCGAATCGCCTTTCCTTCCACGAGATTCTCTTCGACCGTCCCCATTCCCCTCGTTTTCCGTCGCTCTTTCTAGGTTACTTAGAAACCTACGGACGTCCTTGCGCCACACAACCAGCCCTCTTGATAGAGAATGCACCGCCCCTCGACGTCCATTGAAAAATTCCATGCACCCGTGACTCTTAGCGATACCGCGATAGTTGCTTTTCATTTCCCGGGCGGCTGGACCGCTTCGTATTTTAGTCGACCGACTAGAATTGTGTTATCTCCGCGCCGGACCTTCGAGCTATGCCCACCACAAAGCCTCTTATTCTTAAACAATTAACCCGCCCTCGGTCCGCGACGTCAACACATTTCCTGCCTCCGGGGACTGCAAATTGATTCGGTTCTATCCGCGTGGCGAGACGTACTCCTTAACCCTTTGCGACACTGCCCCTTCGAGGGATCGTCGTGAAGTACAGCGATAACCTGTGGTCCATAACAATTACGTAATCTAATAATTTGGGATTTACATATAGAAACTTTCTTCTGGCACGACACAATTCTTGAAAATCCTAATTAAAGTGAAATATTTTACCTTTCCGTGTAACAGCCGCGGCGAAATTAAACGCTGTAGACAGGCCTACCTGTTTAGGATCAAAATTGGAGATTCACCGATCAAAAGCATCATTCTGATCGAACGAGCAAGCCAAGGGGTTAAAGGTCCACTGTGTATCCACTGTGTGTTCGCACGAATCGGAAGCCTCTGGCTATAAATCGGCGGCGATCTAGAGGAGGGAGGCAGGTGGAAAACGGCGGTGAAAATGAATGCGTTTTTTTTTGTCACGATGCGACATAATGCAGAGGCATAGTTCGAAACAGCGACGCATCCTGGATGTCCTCGCGATACAGCTTGGTCAGGGAGCGTGACACGCGGGGATAGCCGTGCCGCCGAAATGTTCATCGGACCGGTGAAATAGTTGCCGGGTCCTGTCCGGCCCGAAAACTGCGTAAAGGAAGTTCACATGGGTAACGCCGGTCGCGTTGCTAGACCGAGTACACACCTAATTATAACTATCTCCCATCTACCGGGTTGGTAGTGCGGTAGGTAGGTATTATTAAGCCGAAAGGTGTACGTATACATATACCGTTGCGTTTGGCGGGCGCGCGGGTTCGCGGCCCGCACGGTTCGACAAACGTTTCTGGCGAAATTCGCAAGGATGCGCATAATAATCGTCCATTATGCAGTCACTTACGTCCGGGAAGAGGGGTTCCCACGCACTGTCCGATCGCAGGTGATCCCAGGGAACCGCGAACGACGAGAGAAACGATGTGTTGTGTTCGATCGATCGAAATCGGCTTCTGGAACGCGAGGAATTGGTGCTGTACCGGTTCGCTCCGCGAGAAATGTTACGTTTCGACGGAGCCGACGATCAACGAGAGAGAAAGAGAAGAGGGTGCACGTTACCTCTGTATGGATATGTATGAACGCGAGCATGAGCGCGAACCAGCCCAGCGCACGTTTGCTCGCGTGCGAAAGGAAAAAGCGAAAATAATCCTCGCCGCGGCGAGCGGCGTGAAAATAAAAACACAGCCGCGAAAACTCGACCGGATTAAAAGCGTCGGGCGTGAAACAAATATAAAACGTTTAACCGTGAACATCGATTTTTATACGCGATATAGAAGCCAGATTTCCAACGTTCGCGAGTTTAACAAGCTTGCACTCGAATTGGCCGAGTAACTTATGCCGTGACACGATACCCCCCGGACTATCGTTTTCCCTGGCTACCCCTCCCTCTCTCTCTCTCTCTCTCTCTCTCTCTCTCTCTCTCGCCCTTCCTCTCTTTTCCCGCTTTTTTTTGCTCTCCTTTCTCCGATCGCGTTTTTATATATTGAAAATCGCTGTCACCGGGAAACTGGGCCAACGGGATTAACGACGGGAATTCCAAACAATGAAATTTTTTTAAAGAAGCCCCGTATCGCTCGTCGAACCATCGGTTTTTCCTTGTATTCCGTCCCGCGACAAGCGATCCCTCGTAAATCAGAGTAATCCGTGCTTCAAGATGTTAATAATCGAGTCGCACAATATGCAAAATTAATGAAGCTAATTGCGCTTTATTGTGATCAGCCCGCTCTACCCTCCCAACGACAATAAAGTGACCCAAAGCGGTCCCCCCCAGCACTATCTCTGCTCTAGGGGTTGGAATACCTACCTGAAAACGGACACATTAGAAGTACACAGTATTATTAGTTGATTCGTGGATGTCCATGTTGTCCATCGTATTTTTAGTTCGTGGTAAATGATGTCGGCTCTTAATTTATGAAGATGAGGGCTGACGTGTATGATGCCATCTTTCTAATTTTGTTTTTGTGATCCAGTCAATTTAGCTTGTATGTTCCATAATCGTGGAGAATGGTTACAATCTTAGATTCACCTTTTGAAAATTATCACTGGTATAACTCGAGCAAACGAGTGGATGCTTTTAGACAGCGTTTAATTCGTATATCTAGAATTCGTCTTAAAATTGGCAGGGTTGATAAAAAAGTAGCAGGGTGTTATGATAAATTGATTCGAAATGAAGTACTACGATTCTGAAGATTAATTCTGAATGCCAGCGAGAGTTCGAGGCAAGCGTTTCTGGATTGCCAAGAGATTTTCGCACTCTCTCTCTCTCTCTCTCTCTTTCTCTGCCAGATGCGAACATGCAATAATTTAATTCGTTAGGGTCGCGAATCCGCGGAGAAAAGGAGAACGCGGGGGCGAGATGGACACCTCGGTGAAAGTCGGCTATCAATGGATCTGGCGGCGACGCTCACGGACCTGTTGTATTGTCCGTGGACAGTCGGAGGCGGGTGTTAGGCGTCTTTGAGAATTTACGGGGATCATGGCTGGGGTTACACGTGTAATTTATGCAATGGTGTCGCGACGTCTAAAAATCGCCGCGCTTTCATAAGCGATCCCCTTGCAGTAATCCACGTCGTTTCAGCAGTTCGTCTTTTAATTGTACACACGAACGAATCAGCTTGACTAATTCAGGAGCAAATGGTTTTAATAATCAGGAAGGTGGATGATGATAACACTGCTGATCTTCATGCAAAATAAAAAATGTTCGTATCGATTGCAGGACACAGGAGCCAAATAAAAATTGTATTCTTCTTTTAATTATTCGTAAAATAAATATTAATCCTCAAATATTTTTAACATGTCCACTGCTGTAAAATGCCCATTTTTGTTATAAATGCATCAAATCCGCAGTCTAATGATGATATTATGACAATTTTTACATCTGCTTGTATCTAGGAAACTATGCATGGAAGAAAATAAATCATGTGCAATGAAAATATTCTGGACAAGAAGAAACGTTTTGGAGTTAGAACAGCTTCTAATGATATAAATTGTGCATCGTGTTTTGGATCTCTGATTTAGCTGTGTATCTTAGAAAAAGGAAAGTACTGAGAGAATTATCGGTGAAATGAATCGTGTCGGATTCACGCGCCGGTCCTTTAACAAGAAAAAAGAAAAAAATTGCTGCGATGTATCCTGAACTGCGAAATCCTGATTTGGGACCAGCGTGCTTCGCCGGCTGCGGGCCGAGCACGTTCCCGCTGATCCGATCGGCGTTCGCATGATTGTGTTGGCCCGCTAGCCGCTTTGCGGCGCACGGGGTCGTGTTTAATGTCGCGCATCATGCTCGGCCGTGCGATCGCGTGCGATACCACGCAGAAAAACCGTTTTTCGCAGTGCCTCTCCTCGACGCGTCTCGTCTCCCGAGCGGAGAAATCGATCGCTAGATTTCTCGCTCGGGCGCCGCGGAAATCTAGAAAAGTTAGGGACAGAATGTGATGCGCACTCGATTCGGAACAAAGCACCGAACCCGATCGGATATCCGGCGCTGGTTACGCCCGTGAAATTTCATTTATTAGGTAGAACATGTGCGGTTAAGCGGCCGGGGCTCGTCCCGTCGGCCGCGCACAAAAATTCGCTGGAATCACGAACAAGGGGGGAGGACACTTCCGGTTCTTCGTTACGCGTTAGAATGCACGCGCGTGTAACCGGGGCCCGTGAATTAGGGGCCCTGCAGCCACTTTTTCCACCTCTCCTCTCTCTCTCTCTCTCATTCTGGGCCCGGGCTTTTGCTTCCTTTAACTCCTTTTTTTCGCCGAGGCGAAATTACAGGAACGACGGAGCAGCACTTCCTGCTTTCTCGAGACGTTGCTTCTTTTGCCACGTTGCTCGAGCACATGCTCGAGTCGATCGGTTTGTTCTGTAAATCGATCCCACTCCTTCGATAGATCTGCCTCGGTCCCCAATACCGACAAAATTTTTTGCACGTCTCCTCATAAGTTTTAAAACAATTGGACAGTAGCTTGATCGATGAGTAGCGTGACATCTGACGAAGTTGGTCAGCATGCATCGAGTAACATTATTCTATGAGTCACGTTCGTCTAGGACAGACCGTGTCCTCTGGAAATGTTCTGTCGAAGCAATTCCTTCTGTGCGTCATCATTTTTTCATGCTGTTATGGCGAAAACCATTTGATGGAATTTAAAACGGTCCTAGCCGGTCGATATATTATTTTCAATTATTAAGATCATTAATAATTCCAGGAAGAATTTTTATTTTGCACACGGTTCCGCAGTCTAGTCATCCTAATGACGCACTTCTAAGTATTAATAGTATCTGGCGACATTGTTCCGAGAGATCGACTCGGAGAAGATTCAACAGTGATTTTTGAATATTACTAGTATCGATGGAAGACTAATGAATGAAAGATTGAATTTTTGGGTTTCTCGGAGGTAAAATCTCCGTCTCGCTGTTTAAAATTGCAAGATCGGCGATCGATTAAACGTAAAAATGTGATCCATCGTTGGCGTAGGTAGCCGGCAAACCGTATCGATTCCTAGTTTTCGCACGGGGTTCTAATCTTACTTTGAATCTTAATAGTTAATGAGTCCTGATTGGGAAGACAGTGGGCGATTGCTTCGAGATAATCGATAGGGATTTTTTTCGTTTTCATGCGGCTCCTTGAATTTAACATGAGCGCGTCGGTGAGCCCAGGTGTGCGGGGACATGCATTTATGCAGCGCTGGGTCGTTGCACATGCTCCCGATTTCGGGAAGATCTACACCGCAGTAGCGTCTCGGCGATCGATATCTCGTGGCATATAGACACGTCATAATAATTGCTCTGAGAACCTGTCGCTGTCTGCTGTCCAAACACGATTTTACGATTTTAGTTAAGTAACATTAATAATGCTCCCGGTATAATAACGATAAGGTACGCCGGTTTCCGATCGATCGCCGCGCGTTCGGTGTATCTCGCAGTCGAACGAAAATAGGATAACAATGACCGGTGAAAAACGCGCGAGTTTACATATCGGAAAAAATTGGCAAATGATTTCCCGTCTTTTGCTCGTCGAAAAGCGGTTCCATTTAAATTATGAATTTGCCCGTCACTGCCACCCGCTTTTGGTAACTGTCAGCGCATTTCGCGTGCAAACAAAAAACATAACAGAAGCGAAAAATGCAATATCAATTTCATTGATGGCCCGACGATACACGTCCCTGGGAAAATTTAAACGATACCCTTCGGGGAACAACAGTCCTATTCCATGCGCGAACAGTGCCCATCGACTCGCCGAGATATCTAGCTCTCTAAACATCCTGTCAACGGTACGGCACGTCTGCGGAGTCTCCAATTGCCGTCATCTTCGCCGTTGTTTACTGGAAACTCTCTCGAGTCCCACTCGGCCGACGATCGAAACCTATCGAGTCGAATGCAAACGTTCATACGGTGGGCTACTCTCGAGGGCCAGACACGGTAACTTACCTTGAAGCAAGAAATAGCTTTTCTTCTCGACGGATGACATAGCCGTATCGGTGCCAGATATTAATGGCTTCGTTGTACGTAAAAGTTCATCGAACGAGTTGATCGTATTCTCAAAACTGTCAAGAATATAACCTCGGCTTTCCCGATATCGAAACATTGTATAAATACTGTTTTGTCGCACAGGGATGCACCCGATATTTTACATTAACATATTTTCGGCCTGGAGCATCGAAATTATTATGCATTTAATTTGCAGTACCGTCAAAAATATGTATAAAGAAGTCGACGAATTGATTCGCCGGCAGTCTCGTCGATTCTAAATCGACATTAGATCGGAGATTGTCGTTCGAATCTCGTTGAGGAATGAGTTAGGCGATTTCGCGATACCGATGCGGCGGCCTGGGAGCCGAGAAGGGCCGGTCCCGAATAAGCGGGCGAAGTTCAGTGACCGGCGACTTCACTGAATGGCCAAGGGTCAGGAAGCAAGAAGTTGCCGGATGAAGCGGACGGTAACGAGCGAGCGAGCGAGCGAGCGCGCGCGAGCGGCGCAAGGAAACGAGCTTGGATCGGGGCGAAGCGACAGTGACAGTGACAGTGACAGTGATGCATCGTTCGGCGGAACTCGATTGCCAAATCTGATGAGCTGGTAATAAACCTTTTAAAACGGCCCCTGTGAGAGAGGGAGTAAACTGGGGGAAAGTGGGGAAGGAACGAGCGAGAGAGGCTCGGTTTCAGTTCCCCGAACGCCTATTTCTTCATTGAACGTTTCCCATTCGGCTCCTCGGCAGGCGATGCTCTCTCGCATGCGAGACCTCCATCTTTTCTCTCTCCTCTCTTCGCCCGGTCGTTCGCAATCGCATAAAAATAATTTCTATCGCCCCGACGCGACCGAGCGATACTCCTTTTGTAACGTGTCCCACCTCCCACGGCGGCGAAGCCGCGACACGGTCAGCGTAATTGAACCTCTAGGAAAGCGAACCGCGATTGCCTAAGACTTCTCTATGTGCAGATTTAGACGAGTCGCTGCATTCTAGCCCAGCGGTTCCCAATCTATCGTATGAGCACGATGACCGAATCGAACCGGGAACACGATCAACGGCTCCGCCGCTCGTAGATCAGCCTGCCAGGCCGGTTCACGGATGAACGACGGTCGCGTGCGATCGATCGATCGTGTACGGTAACGTTACATGCGAGATACACGACCGAGCGAGCATTCGAGACCACCAGTCGCCTGTAATCGGCGGACACGAGGCGCTCGTTCCCGCAAACGGAAAACAAATTTTCGGAAGTGCTGCATCCATCCAGCCGGATCTTCACTCTTCATTTTGCTCGGGGAAAGCCACGTCTTCGAGCGTTTTATAACTTCTCCAGGTAAAACACTGCGCACACCATCGATGCAACGCTTTGGAATTCGCCACGGGCCTGATGGATGCGTCGCCATCATTCATCGCAGATGAGCTTGCAATCCATGTAACACGGGCATTACACCACGGGATATTAAGGGTTAAAGATATTCAGACGCGCAGTTACCTTGCTCATTTTATTCTTGTTTCGTGAGAAGCTATAGTTATTCGCGAGAAATTTCGAAATTTCCTTATATCACTTCATTAATATTTTTATTCGCAAATGGCAAAATTATTGTAGATTTTTACGTTCTTCATCACAGATGAATTCATATTTGTGGCATGAAAATATCCATTGACACTTTATAGGGCACACCGCTGAATATCGCAGACAATTTTGGTTATTGGCATAATGGTTCAATCCAGCATACAATATCTAAGCCCTTTGAAGTACAAAAGACAAGTTCGTCTCTCGAACAGAATGTGACAATTTTTCCTCGGCTCTGAGCGCAAGATCAACAGCAGAAACGGAAGTTGGAACGATTCCATTCGTTTCCGAGAGAAATTCGTTCGCGAAGAGATCGAGGATTCGAGGCATTTGTCTAGGAATCATCTGGGAATCACTAGACGGATTTATCCCGCGCATTCCGCAGCTAGCGCCTTCGCATAGTCTTTGAGAACCACGGGTCGTGTCCTATTCTCTTTCGGCGGGCGAACGAATACCGCGAATCGTTAGCAATTTTCGCGATCACCGCGCTCGCAGCATTGTGTCGCGATCGCACCGTTGCGAAACAACACGTCGGCGGCGGACTGCATTCGCGGGTGGCGGAATGTCAGAAATATTCGATGGTGCTCGCGAAAAAATCTTCCCGTCGGTTTGCCGGGTTGATGGGCACCGTCCGTCGAGCAGCGGCGCGGCGCGGCGCGCGATCAGCTAGGCAGCCAAAAATGCTTGTTGCCCGCTAACTAATATCCGCAATTACCCGGTAAACACATCCCTGTTTCGCGAGGGGGGGGGGAAGGGACTGGATGGATGCAAATTGCGAGTCCCTCGGCCCTCGTTCCCCTCTTGCTCTCCCTAGCACAATTTCCAAAAAGAGAAGGGCAGAGCGAAAAATACGGAAAAGAGAGTAAAAACTTCTTTCGGAAGGGGGGTAGAGGAGGGAGGTTCGGAGAGAGAGAAAAATGGAAAGACCGGTCGGAAAGAGGTCTAACCGGAATTCGAATCGTAGCCTCTCTTCTAAACAGGATACTTCTGGACCGGCGGCATGGCAGGAGGAATTTTTGCGCGGGGCCCTCCGGGGGGCCAGTATGAGATTTTTAACGCGGCAGATTATCTAACACCGGAGTGGTGTGAATATAGCGTAGATTCAACGAGTAAGAGGCGAGCCGTGGCCGTGTCTTGTTTCTGCAAAGAACAACGAGGATAGAGTGACCGAGGGAGAAGGAGCCTGGTAAGACAAGAATGAGAAAGAGAGAGAGAGAGAGAGTAAGAGAAAAAGCAAAAGGGAGGAATGAGGGGGGAGCCGAGCAACGGTAGGAGGACGAGGAAACGCGAGGAGAGGGGAAACGCGAGTCCCTGGGGCCAGGGTGGCTAGCTTTTGAAGCTGGCCAGAAAAATGGTGGTAGAACCGGGGGTAGAAAGAGAGGGGGCACAGAGGCGAACGGACCCTTCCGAGCGAGATAGAGGAAGAACAAGGGCCAGGGGGACGGGTATCGAGGCGGCACAGGAGGTGAACGTCCAAGGGGGCAACCTGTTCGGGGTTCATGGCCCTCTGTCGACTAGCAAACTCGCAGGAAGCCATCCTGCCCAATCTGCTAGCAAGCAAGGAGGCTCGGGCTAAGGACCGGACCGTCTTCGCCTGAATCCGCCGCGACTGCCGACGAACTAGACTGCCAGCGTTCAAGGACGCCCAAGAGGATGCACATCTAGGATGCAGCCGGCCTGCCGAATATTCCCAACCCGGTTCTCCTAACGATTCCCACTGAAAACTTCGAGATAATCTACGTTATCCCGTTCCTTCCTTAGATCACCGGAAATAAACGATATTAAAACGTACGTATAAATCGTGCTAGACAGGAACCAAGGTTTTTAAACTTGATGAAGTCGCTGCAGCATTTTAAGAAAGAGGACTAGTGCATATATTAATTTTTCAATTTAATAATGCACAGACTCCAATCACATTAGATTACTACCCTGAGTGCTCCATCAAGTCAGAGATTAAATAAAATCTGCATTACTTTTTGCTGAATGCTGCGGAACATTCAATTCCAGATCAATTTCCAGATCAACCATGATTTAATCCTTGAATCGAGGATATTTTCGAGGATTTAGTTATAGTTACGACAAGATCCACAGGGCTAGATTCAGATCCTCTGTTATCAACCTGTTTTTAAATATGTCTGCACACAGACCCCTTTACTGGAATTGATACAGGTAGTTATCAAATTAAAATTATCGTCTCGTTTGATCCTCCCAAGGTTCATCACATACCTGTGGAGTTTCATTGTGACTTTATTATATTTTCCGAGAAACTAAAAAGAATTTTCGGGAAAATGTGAGAATAAAAATTGATGTACAGTATCTCTTCGATACCATAATTCCGAAGCCTAGATGCGCCAGTCCGACGAGCGTGGATCCTCGTTAGCTCGCTCCTCCGCGTTTCTCTTTCCTTTTTTTCCTCCTTTTACTTTTCTCTCCTCGTTTTTCTTCTGGTCGTCTCCGGTCTTTTTTCTCCTGTTGCTATCTCGCGAACGCATCATCGGCGAGGGGAAAAGCGAAAAGACGAGAAAGTGAGCTGGCTCTCTGAATCTAACAGGAACCAGTTTCCTCTGACTCGTAGGTACCCCTGCAGGGAAGAACAAGGACGATTGTACCCGTTGCATTTCGACGATACCGTCGTCCGATGTTCGCCGATTTCGGACGACTATTTCGAACACACGGGAGCGCTTAGAATTTGTAATTCGCTCGCAGTCGGCGCGACGAAACGCTTCAAGTTCGTTTCACCCGATCGGGTGAGTCAGGTCAAGGATCCCCGGCGAGATCATTCGGAGATCATTCGTGCATACATCTTCTTTCCAACTGACCCCGGGGAGACGACAGGATTTTCTGCATTTCGAATTTCGCCGCTGCGTTGCGCAACAATTGCAATTACGGAACCTGTTCACCTTCGAACAAGCGGGGACAACAATTGAATTTTATATTCACTAGATACTTGAAAGAAGAAATTAAACTTTGGATTGTCACTAGATCGATATCACTGGATTCTTCGCGATAAAAGTTTTCAGAGAAAAATGAATTTTTGGATACAGTAAAAGTTCGGAGGTTCAGAGCGGTTTTTCGCTCGCTGTTGGCTACGAAATAATGGTTAATTGTTTCTCAATTCCCGTGGCGATTCCAAATCCGGTTAGCGAATCGACGGAGTGAATCGTCGATCACGGCTCCGCTTCGACGGATAAGTCGTCTATAAAATGTTAAGACGCGTTTTTATAGCCGGCGAGCGAATTAAATCCACTTACAATGTTGCGCGAGATTTGATTATCGTCGGAACGGGTTTATTGGTTATCGTGGTCAACGGGTTCGTAACTTTGATAGCGAACAGCCACGCTGCTTTGCACCGAGCAATAATAATACGCGATAATAGCTGACGCAGACCGAGTTGCGAGCAGGTTCAAGTCAATTTGGGAAAGCAGCGGGCGATCATGGACATCTATGGCTGGAAATAATAAAAGAATAGTCGGTCGGTCTAATCGGAAGGCAGCTCGGAGAGAGAGCTCGCGAAGTCTGAAATTCTAATCTTATCAGTCGGGCGCGTTAGTCACACTATAAATATGCTCGTACACAGGAAAGCGATAGGTTTAATTCTGCATCGTCGCGATAATAGACGACTTCTAGAGAGCGAGCGAGAGGGAACGAGAGACAGAGATTAACAACCGGAGTGCTCGATCGAGCGAGGAGAACCGACACAGAGCTACATGGAGAGACAGAGAGACAAGAGAGAAAGAGAGAGAGACTCTGTTGTATACAATTCGGCCCCGGGGTCTCAGGTGGAAATCGTATAAATTGAATTCTGGATTCTCGTTCGATGCTGTCATTCTTTTTTGGCCGGCGAATTTCGGTCACAGGTAATTCGAAACTCGGCAGCGGGCGGTCGAAAACTCGTCGCGGCCAGGGATTCGGCTCGATTTACCAGCTCCGAGAGACCGCAAGAAAGCCGATGGCTGCGAAGATTCGTGCCGCGGTCGAAAGTCGATAAGCCGGAACGTCGAATAGAGTTGCAGATTAGGAGTCATCGTCCGCGAGATATTCGGTCCTTTTGATCCGGCCAGTTGCGCCACCATAACCCTCCACCCCCGGGACCAGCCATCCATGAGCGCTTCGCCCCATAACTTCCCCGTGGACGGCCTCCCAAACCGTTCGACGATCGCCCGTGAGCGGTGGGACCTGTAACTTTGATTATTTCTTGAAGCTCCGGTCGCACGATTCCACATCCTTAACCACGGATGGACACTTAGAGCTGCCGTAAATTAGGCTAGTTCGGTCCCCGGGGCTAGGAGGACTCTTACGTCGATCCTCAAAGTTGCGCATTTTACTTTGGACCTGCGAATTGGGGATCTTGTTAGGGATTAATTAGGGAGCATCTAGACTATACAGGGTGCGGCCGAATAACATGTACTAGCGGGCACGAGGTGGTTCCTTATGAAAAAATAAGAACAAAATATGGAATAAAATTTTTTCATTTAAAGCTTAGTTTTCGAGAAAATCGAGTTTGAAAATCCTATTCGTACGTATGCTGTTACCAAGTTTTGCCAAGTTTTTAAATTTTGTCTTCTGTGTATTTTTTCTTGAACTCCGTAACTTTTAAATGCTGGGTAGACATTGTTTATAAACACGATACGCGTTATACGATGCTCGACGAACCGTAACTTAGCCGTAACAGGATACGTACGAATAGGATTTTCAAACTCGATTTTCTCGAAAACTAAGTTTTAAATGAAAAAATTTTATTCCATATTTTGTTCTTATCTTTTCATAAGGAACCACCTCGTGCTCGCTAGTACATGTTATTCGGCCACACCCTGTGTAGTAATCTTTAGAATAGTTTATAGCACCTCAGATCTTTAGCCTGAACCTCAAATTTGAAGTACAAGTGCAGCTGAACAATGAGTCATGAAAGAATAAATTCATCAAAGAGATAATAGAAGGACTCTAAAAAAGAGCATCGTCCAAAATCGACCGCAGCGTAGACCCAATCTGAAATTCGACCCAATCTGAAATTCGAGCTAGCAAAGCTGCCTAAATAAAATGCATCGTCACATTCTACTGATGAACACTAAATAAAGAATCGAGAGACCAGGATTGTTAGATCGTTCGGTGCTATAAATTATCCCAGATTAGTCTCCGGAATCTGAAATCGGAAGAGTGCATTGTCGCCGTTGAATGTTTAACGACGATGCATTTTTAACTAGAGAATCCAGCTCTAAAGACGTTCTGGGTCAGTTTTCGGGGGCTGTAGAGATATCGGAGAATAAATCGGCCGATCCTATTTTTCCTGGTCTCGCGACGAATCCGCTCGCGGAGCCGGGTTGCGCGATTTTCTGCGGACGTGTGTTCCTCCGCACACGCGCGGAAACGCTATTTCAGAAATGGTATTTTTAGAAACGGCACACATATATCTAACCGATGGTAGAGGTAACTTTTTATCGACGACGAGCCGTTTCTTTTCCAGGTCGCGGAGCGGCGGCGGCGGTGCAACGAGCGCTTGCATTCCACAATTTCGTTTGGTTTGGTTTCATTCGGTTTCGTTTAGGCGCGGGGAAAACGGCGATCAGCCACGCCGTGCAACCAGCCCGGCAGGATTCAATGTTGCCGATGCTTGCAGAAAATGCTGTCGCAACAGCTCGGCCCGAGCGAGCCTATTCTTCCGTTGACATACGCGGCTACATTGCTGAGAACGCGTTTGGCAATCCGGGAAAAGTAAGCATTTATTTCCGGCACTCGATTCGGCGAGACCCGAAGTTGGATCTCGAGCATTTAGGCGACTTTCTCACGGGCCAGCGCGATCCTAAGTGGGCCTAGATCCGAAGTGGAGGATATATAAACGTCGAGGACACAGAGATGAAATACCAAGATGGTTACGGCGAGGGACTCGAAGCGACTGTATACCATTTTCTAAGAGGTTTAAAAAAATTATGACGATAAGTGGATTGATTGATGACAATCAGGCGTGAGACTAAATGATCAATCTTCCATTGTAGAACTGGTACATTTTTAAAGATTGTCTGTATTAGTAAAACCTATTATAAATAGCATCACAACAGTAAGTAAAACAGTCTAGCGGAGCTACCAAGTAAATCTTACAGGGTATATGTAAGATTGTGTTTCTACGAAGAAATTCAGTTTTACTGTCCACTGTTGCGTATGCTTTGAACAACATGAATTTCTATAAGGTTACACAGAGTAGCACTGCAGTCAGTTTCCCGAGAAAAATGCCGGTGTTCTTTTCCGTCGTGCTTCTCTTGAATGATCAAAGAAGCTAGCAATACTTCCTGCGCTTTCTTATAACTCTGTTATGGTTCGTGTTTCCTGTAGTAACTCTGTGGAAACTAATAGATACACACAGCCTCTCTACAATGTTTTATCTTATAAGACAATCCCCGAGTCTATTGACAATTATGAGGGAGAAGAGTTAAAGTATGAAGTGATGGAATGGGTGTCAGAGTCGATCGATTCTAGGCTAGAACTTCTAGCGGAGAATAATAGTCGGATCAAAGGTTAACCGTGAAAATACCGGTTGCCGAAGACCCGTGGCAGAAGGGACGGGTAGAGTCGGGTTTGCGCGGGTGCGCTTTGGGTTCCGCGTGTCGGGTGAACGCGTCTTACCCGGCAATTAGATTCGCAAGTACGCGCAGCCTGGTAAGCACAGGCGGATCGAAGAAGACGGTCAATTAAGGGCGGACTCCCGTTCGTCCGCTAATGACCCGCAAGATATTAATTGGCTCTGGGAGCCGGCCGGACGCGGCTCCGAAGGCGGATCGACCCATAAACGAAACTCGAGATAGTCGTGGGCCTCGCGTGGAACACCTGCCGGCGATCCCGTCGACGCTCCCCGGAGGACAAAGAGACCACGACATTAGGGAACGTCTTCATCCGAATTTACGGAAGAGAATGGCGCTCTCTCTCTCTCTCTCTTCCTCTGTTTCTCTTGCCACCTTCGGGCCCAGCTCCTTCGACAGCACGAACCGGCAGACTCTACCGAACCGTGAACCGTGCGGATCGATTTAAAAGAATTCGTCGACTCTCCGCGCGTTTTTTCTATCTCCCTTTCTCTCTATCGTCGAACCTCAACCGAATCGTTGCATTAGTATTTTAAAAGCAGCTATCTTGGTTGACCCCGACTGTATCTGCGGACCAGCGATGATCGAGGTCAACGCTGCTGCTTTACTCTCTGCTCTCCTCCGGTCTGCTAGAATTTTCTTGGAAACGATGAACGAGAGAACCGCGCGCCCCCAGATAATCGCGATCCGCCTAATTCCGAGCTGGACCGACACGATTCCCTCTCCCAGACTCGTCCGCCTGCGAAACATCAACCGTTCGCTGGAAAAGCCTCGATCGTGGTCGATGTCCTTGACCGACAACCACTCACTCGATTGTTTTATTTCTTCGCCTCTCCCTCCGCTACGTATCTTCACATTTCTCTTGCGATTTTTACTGCTGTCTGACCTGCCATTGGCTTGCAAATTGATACCGTTTAAATATACCGAGAGATCTTTTCGTAGAATCACGAGCAGACTGCAGGGCCTTGTTGACTTTCAACCCTTGGAGTAGCAGCCCTTTTTGACAATTGGACTAGTACCTATTAATTGCAACAATGACAGAATCAGCTAATATAACGAATAAAATGTTCATTTTTCAATGAATAATATGTTCATCGCAACACATCAACCAATTATACATTCGACTCTCAACAGAATGGAAATGTTGCTATCCTTAAACAAAACGGACCAGCAAAGGGTTGGGAAATTGCAAGGAGGCAGATTGAATGGAATTGCATGTAGCATCATTTTGCTTTTAATCCGTCAGGAATAGCGGTAGAAAATGTTTTGCGATATTAAAGGGTAGTCGAGCCCACGAGAGTCGCGAGCGTTTGATTGCGGGTAATCGATCTAACCGAGGTTCTACTAGGGGTAGAATTTCCAACAGCGAACGCGGGAGGACAATTACATTCTGCATGCATTTCTTTCTTTCAATTTGACGATGGCTTTCTCATTATCTACAACGAAGATGTACATTTATAGGTGAGCGACGACCCCCCCACCCCCCATTCGGTGGAGCATTTTTCTGGTGGAGGATCCTTTCCCGGACGTCCCGTGATCCTTCCGCGAGAAATCCGGCAGCCGAGTTCCCGGCGCGGCGTCGACCGGCAGAAAAATCGGCACGACTATTTGATGCGCAGCTAACTGTACACAAGTTCGGCTATGCACGGCTAAATGCCGCGATGTAGGGACCGGCGAGGGGAGGGGGAGGGAGAGGTGAAACGAGAAAGCAAGCGAATACAGAGCGAGCGAGCGAAAGAGCGAAGACGAAATAAGGGAGCAAGCGAACAAGCGAACAAGCAAAAGCGAGCAAGAGAAGGGAGGCGAGGGAGAAAGGAGACCGCTTGTGGTTCGAGGGATGGAAAGAGAGGAGTAGACCGAGAGAAGGGTGTGCTAGAGCGGAGTAGGGAGAAGGGGGGTAAGAGAGGAGACGAGGAAGGAGCGGAACAGAGAGAGGGTTTAGGAAGGGTGCACAGGCAGTTGGGAGCGCTCGCACCGAGGGAAGAGCCACGGGAAAGGCGGTGCGCGAGAACGAGACGGCGAAACGAGGGCCAGGGGTCGAGGTTCGGGGTGTGGGGTGACGGAGGGAGAGAGAGAGAACGCGACACGGAGATCGACGGAGAACGACGACGGTGGCAGTGACGGCAACAGTGGAGAGACAGGGAGAGAGCGACAGAGAGGAGAATGAGCGGGAGGGCAGACGGACGTTCCAGACTCGTGTAGACGGGCGAGGGGAACGAACGAAGAGTTCCACGGACGAGGCAAGAGAAGGGAAGGTGGGACAGAGAGGGACGAAGCCGGCACGAGAGGGTTGGGGGATCGCTAGCGAGGAGGAAGTGGTGGGGCCAAAGAATTGGCGAGGACCAGGCTACAAGAGAGGACGAGGAGAAAGAGGAGGAGGAGAGAAGGAGGTGGCGGAGGAGGAGGTGAAGGTGGATGAGGAGGAGGGTAGTCGAGCGTGCGGAGGGGTGTCGTGGGGCAGGAGCGCGATCCCAGAAGTGGGGGTTGCCGCCCCTCTCGCGCGTTAACCCCTCCGACGTGGAGAGAAACACGAGCGCGAGGAGAGGAAGAAAGAGCGAAAGAGCGGGGGCCGCTGCCCCTCTCCGCCGTTTCGCGAGGTTCCTATGAATTTTGCGACACTCAATAAAAAGTGGTTCCACGAGGTTAACATTTCGGTAACTATACCCTCGCCTACCCAGGCCGCGCACGCACGCAGCCAGCCAGCCAAGCAGCAGGCAGACACCGACGAGCCGGATCGGTGAGGACAACAACCACGACTACAAACACCGGCGACGACAACGACGACGACGACAACGTAGACGACGTAGACGACGTAGACGACGACAACGACGTTAGTAGAAGAGGTTGCTGGTCGCGCGCGGAGATCGGCGACGACGTACACACGATCTCGAAACGTGGACACACGCGGACGGAAGGACGCGCGAAGACGCACACGGACACGAAAACGTGCGCTGATATTCGAGAGGAGGGCTGCTGCTCGCTCGCGCAACAAACACCAACACCCACACGCGCCGAGGAAATTCAGCGGTGCGCGCGGACCAAGAGTAGAACCAAGAAGAGCGAGCGAGCGAGCGCAACCGAGTAGAGGCGGGTAGTAGAGAGCGAGTAGAACAAGCGCGCGAGTGCGAGCGGACGAGCGAGCGAGCGAGCGAGCAGAAAGAAGAACGAGGGAGCCGCCGCTCTGCGCCGGTGTGTGTGTGTACGAGAGCGCGTGCACAGGCCGGAGGAACACGGTCGTGTGTAAAAAAGCGAGGAGAGGAGAGCGAGAGAGGGACAGGAAGAAGGAGGAGGCACGAGCGAGAGAGAAAAAGGTCCGAGAGACACGCACGGTACCGACACAGAGGAGGAGCGCGCGGGCGGGCGCACACGCATACATGCACGCGCATGCACGCACACCACCGGACCGCCGAAAAAACTGCACGGGAGAGGCGCAGCAACGGGCAAACCGAACCGCGCGCGAATCAAGTGCTTTGGCCAGTCGCGTTCCCAATCACTCTACGACTAGGTAGTCCCCCGGTGTGTCCCAAAGAAGCGGCAGGGAGCTGGTCCTTCGCTCGATGGTGTCGTCCCGCAAGATAATACCGGATACTTTGCCGCGGGATCCTTCTCACTGGTCAACGAC
The DNA here is from genome assembly GCA_028455795.1 of Lasioglossum marginatum. Classification (NCBI taxonomy): domain Eukaryota; kingdom Metazoa; phylum Arthropoda; class Insecta; order Hymenoptera; family Halictidae; genus Lasioglossum; species Lasioglossum marginatum. Next base: position 4,223,526 of record CM052250.1, read on the forward strand.
GCGAGATCAACAAACGTCCGCCGATATCTGCCACGTTTTCGATCGTCGCCGCCTCCATCCTCGATCTCGGCTCGCCGATCGCCGATAACGTTACACGCGCCTCGTTCAACGGAACCGTGCCTCTTTTTTTCTTCTCCACGCCGACCGATAGATCACCGGGAGTGCTCGCTTGTCCGCGAATTACCCTTCCCTTCCGTTTTCCCTTCTCTTTCTTTTTTTTTCGTTTCTCTCGCCTCGTTCACGTTACCGTTCTCCGGAGCTTTCACGCCCGCGCTTTCTTCTCATCGTTCCCACGTCTACTCCGACAAACGTTCTCCTCTTCTCGCCGACACCGAGGAAGCAGCAAGCACAGTGAACATTTTCAACGAAACAAATTTCTTTGACGGTGATCCAGTTCGCGAGGACAGCCGTGCATCCGAGAGGATCCACGAGATCGTAGTCGTTCGCCTCCTCGTGTATACGCGGCGGTGTTTACGGCGCAGCACGCAGCTACCACGATCACTCCTCCGGTGTTTACCTCATCGTCCTGCTGTTCGTCCTTCGAGAGTGACGGACCTAACCTCTTCCGGATAGATCGAGACGGCCGTGAGACGGACAGAGGCGATCATCGGAAACAGTGATATTTAATAAAAAGAAACGATCAAAAAAAGGACTTTACGTGGCAAAACAGTGGTGCAAAGTCCTCGCGAGGGAACGTGGTTGCCGGGGATTTCAAGAGAGATTCGCCAGAGAGACAGGAAGCTGAAGAAGACTTGGTGATCGATCGAGATCCGTGTGCGTTCGTGAATCGGTCCGGACAAACGCGTCTAGGCGCGCGCGGTAATAAAGGAGCAGTTCTTTTTTCGTTCGTCGTGGTAGATTATCGGTGCGTGCTTTCTCACGAGGATGGACCTGCGAGTGTCCTCGGGATCCTGCGGAGCGCACGATACCACGAGCAACGATCGCGTGGCTTAGGGGCGAGGGATCGAGCTGAGATCGAAACAAGCTTCCCGATCCGAATCTCTCGTCTGAGGGGCGATCCGTATCGAGTCGAGGATAGAGAGGAGAGAGATAGCGAGAGGAGAAGGAAGAGATCGTCGAGAAGGAAAAATCAGCCGGAGAAACGGAAAAGGAGGGGGCCTCGTCGCATCCGATAGTCAAACGGTGGGTTTTAGCACCGACGACGAAGACGACGACAAGGACACCGGGCAAAGGAGAGCCCCACGCTTTACTTCGCGCACAACGATCAAGGTACGTCCACAGCTGAGAGCGGTGGCCTTCGGCCGCCTGTCGGCTTCTAGAGCGAGAGACCAGGCCCGATAGAGAGTACGATTGTGCGTGTCTGTGTGTCTGTCTCTCTCTCTTTGCGTGTTCGTGTATGCGAGAGAACGATTCACCGAACGCCGAACCGAGGAGTAGAGAAAGAGAGAGACACCGTGGGTGAGTGAGAGAGAAAGTATGCGTGCCAGAGAGGAAACGACCGATCGCGAGAGAGCGAGACACCCGGCCGAACCGAGAGAGAGTTCGACGAGTGTGTCGCGTCACGTCGCGAACGTTTGTTGCGAGTCCCATGCATGCGTGCACGCATATACTACGCGAACGTACTATCGTCGGCCCGTTCACCGCGCGCCTACGTGTGCATTTGCTCCGGCGAGCGTACCTGCATGCACCCGCACACGTGCAACCAGTTCTCGTCGGTCTTCACGGACATGCTTCTCTCTCTCTCTCTCTCTTTTGCTCCTCGTCTTTCCCCCTTTCTCTCGATGCAGGGCACATGTCAGAAAAAGCTATTCATGTGGGTCGGTTTCGGGAGTCCGCCAGCGTTGCGAATGCAAAGCGTATTTTCGGGTGACTCGTCATCGGCGACGACTGTGGGAAGATCCTTGATCTAGGAGATAGAGAGGTTCGGTATACAAGACTATTGACAGTGTCGATCGCGGTTCGATTCCTTTCGTTACGAGGCGGACTGCCCTTTAGGCGGTATGCACACGCGTGACACGTTGCTAGATATTCGATCTTCCGTCTCGTAGTACAAGTTGCGATTGCTGTAATCAGGGAATGTTTTAACGAAGAGATTGAAAAACTTGCTTCTGGCATCGTCTCGTCGGAGACGAGTACAATTTGCTAAAAATCTTTTGTCATGTCTGCATTTACATTTTCTGTACGTCAATCATAGAAAATGGTCGAATAGTGTCAGAAGTATGTTTCGAAACCAGAGTCGCAGATTAATGAATAGCAAGTAGAATATATTCAATCGTTAGTGGGTTGCAGACCTTGATGTAGTAGCTGTTTAAAAAGTCTAATGAGGCGTTCCTCTTCTCTGGAATATAATAGGTTTCAACAACCAAGTGATCGAAGACTTTTTAAATCCATTAAAAAAATCAAAATTGTATCCATCATGAGATTTTAATTGTCCACGCTCAGAAACGTATCAGAAAGAGTAAAGAGGACGCTAGAGTGCTAGACGATCGCAAATCGAAAATTACAACTGTATCCGCCATAACATTTTCAGTCGAAATTGCACGTCGGGACCTAGAGAGAATAAAAATCGGCAACTTGAGCAGGCTGGCGTGAGGTAGTACGGTGTGCAGGCCGCTTTACGCTCACCTAGACGCATCGTCTCGCTAGAGTAAGGTACGCGTGATGCGTGAAAGGTAGGACACGCGTGCGTACGCCTAGTTTAGTCTGTTGGTCCGATGGCAATGGCAGGGATTGCCGTGGCGGCTAGACGACCGCTAGACGAGCGTGCTGCCAGACGTTAGAGGTTGCCTGGGAAATGACGTAATCCGTCTGTGCTAGCGAGCGAGCGAGTACGCGCTAACGAGCGAGTAAGCGAGCAAGCGAGTGAGCGAGCGAGGAGCGAGTTGCTCGATCCTTTTGTCGCGCTGCGAGAGCCGCATTGCTTCAGGGGCCGCGTGTTACGAGTGGCCCGTCGTCGCGTGTACGTGTACACACACGTACGCTATAAGCTCGCGACCCTGCACTCCTCGTTCACTCTCGTTTTCTCCGTGTTTTTTGCCCGGTTTTTCCTAGTCGCTCCTGCGTACCACGCGCCCTCTCTCCTCCCTCTCTCTTTCTCACTCCTTTCATTCTTTTTCTCCCTCTCCATGAAAAATCTCTCTCTCGCTCTCTCTTTGATAGTTTTTCTCTCTCTCTCTCTATCCGCTGCACACCGTTCGCGTTTTCCTTCCTCTCTTTTTTTCTCTCCCGTCGAGGTTCATTCACGAAAAATTCCGCGTCTCGTAAAACGACGCTCTTTCGACGTACACACGGATAAAAAGAGAAAGAGAGAGAGAGCACGTCGGCCCGCTGCCGGCGAGATTCAATTAAACGAGTCTCGTCTCGTCTCGTCGCGGCGGCGGCGATCGCCGCTCGGCGATCATTCGTTTTTATTGCGAGCCACGAGACGGCACGCTCGGTTTTTGCGCCGGCGAATTAGGAAAAACGGAAATAGCCGTACCAGGAAATCGCCTGTTACTCTCCGCAAGGTCGCCGCCGTGGATCTCCCTCGCTAGGATCTCTCTCGATCGACCCGTTCGACCGTGCCTCCTCTCTCGGTCCCACGATGTCTCGTTTCGAGGCTATACCCGGTTCGCGAATTCTCTCGCTTGTTCCTCCTCTTTCTCTCTCTCTCCGCTTCTCTCTCCCCGGGTCCCTCGCAGGGACGCGCACAAACGTATCCGTGCAGATCCCCTATTTTTACGATGAACGCGTTTGTTACACGATGCCCCGCTGCAACTTGAAAACACCGAGCGACTAGGTATAAATAGATTTCGCGATCCGCAGAAAGAAGACGGAAAAGCGAGGGTGAACGGGTGCAACGGGGACGGGTCGGGGGCCCCGGCGGGTGCTGAGTAAAAAATAAAAATTCTCTAGCCCCCTCTCTCTCTTCCTCTATCCCGGTTTCTCTCGCGAAAAATCCAGCCGCTCCGCACGCGTATATTATGCGCGCGTCAGACGCTACGAGTGTCGCGGCCAATAAAAATTCCTCTGTACAAAGCTGATCCTTGAACGTGAGTTTGGAACCGAGATCCAGGAGCCTTGAGGCTTCGGCGCGCTCGCCTACGAAGCCGTCGATTCCTGTCCTCGCTAGAAGGATACGCGATTCTTCGTTTTCGTTTTTTTCCTTCCTTTCTTTCGTATTCTTTAGATCCCGACGATAATTCGACGCTCGTAAGGAATCGGACGCTTGCGAATGCGTGAGACGCGAACCAGCTCTCACCCAGACATTCCGAGTATTCGCCGTGCAAATTAATTCTATGTCTCCCCGTGGGATATTCTAATCCCGCGGACTTTCGCCCAACAGACGCTCTAAATCTCTCCCGCTAGGCGTCTTCGCGATTGCTTCTCCGTTTCGGCGATTCTTTGTCCTCGAACTTCCTCCACCGATCGAACGGTCTCTTTGTTCCTCTGCGAGCTTCTCGAACCGAGGCCGTATCATTCTAATTAATTCAGGAGACGTTGCTTTTAGACTCGATACAACGTCTAACGTCGGCTAAGCACAAGCGTCTGCTCGTCCTCCATTTTCTACGTCTCCAAAGAGAGCCTGCTCAAAGAAGCTATATGCTCTGTCGCGACTTCTTCGGAATTTTTCTTCCGATCGACATTTTCGTCCGTATCTCTCGCCGAGAAATATTGCCGGCCGCCATCTTGAACGGTTCCGGGCCGAGGCTCAAATGAATAGGTCCAAAGCCATTGAATTAATTTGCACATATAATGTGCCACATTTTGCATTCGATTTTACCGAACAGTCGTCGACAGTTTGACCGGATCCTTTTAGATCGCAGAAATAAATTGAGATCGATTTCTTTGAGCCGCACACCCCTCTGAATGAATTAACACATATAATATTGCATACTCGATATTTGATTTTAACGATCCGATGGATGTCCAGTGGACCTCTGTACATCTCACGGACGTCCGAATAATGTCAACGGACATCCGGTGCTATCTGGGTTCTCAATGCAGAGATTAGAGTGCGAGTTAGGGGTCGGAGGGCAGTTCTACGAGAGCATCGATGATCATTGAGAAGCGTTGGGAGTCGAGCACGTAGGAACGAGGGAAATGACAAACCAGCTTTACTAGTCGAGCCGCTATTTTGTCGACGTTCTCCTTGCGTTATGGCAGCCTTACGGCTTTTTTTATCGTCCACAATGACGCATAGGTGCCCAGGTGCTCCTGCCTGCTCGGCTGGCTGGCTGCTCGCGTACATGCTAGCGAGCGAACATGCGAGAGCGACGTCGCACACGAACGCAAACCGCCGCGAATGTGTGCAAACTCGTGCGACGCAAAATAAGAGAGAAGGACCTCTTTCTCTCTTTCTCTTTTCGCTCTCTTTCTCGCTCTTTCTCCGCAAACCGTCTTTCCAACGACGTTCCGCAAACGAGCAGTCAAATTTTTGCACGAACGAACGTACGGGAACGACCGATCGTCGAATCCGCGCGATTTCTAAGCAATTTTTCGAGCGCCCGTTCGATGAGTCGGCAAATCGCTCGCCGTGAACCACTTCTTGACAATGCGGTTTCGAAACGCGACGTTTCCCGCCTCGGCGGGCTGCATTCTCGACCATCTAACGACACACTTTTCCCTCTTGGAATCCAAAACCCACCGACACGTCTACCTTTTCGAAATTTCCCTTGCGAGATGACTCGCTCATTATCGTATCCGTTCACAACACTCTCTTGATCGCTATCGATCAAAGAAGTGATCAGCCGAATTCGCACTTTCGATATAAATGCCGCTTAATTATTCAAAACTTTCCCCTGTCCGAAAACCATGTTACCCGTTTCGGACGAATATTCATAAATACTGACATTATAACTTGCTTCCCGATACATTGACAGCCTTAACTGTTGGCCTCCTACTTCCTGTTACCCACAGGTTAAATGTCCGAGGCGATTCAAGTCGACCGAGCAGCCTTTGCGGCGATTAATATGCTCGGAGTCCCCTTTTTACTGTAAGGACGATCGATCAAAAAACAAGATGTCGGGTTTAAATAAAACGTTTATTCCTTAAAACAACCGTTGGTACCTTCGTTCACACTACAACCTAACTCGCTGTTTCTTCGTTCTATCCTTATAAGCGCTTCCGCATTGTAGGCGATTACTTTCCAAAACCAATCGCAAATCTGGCTAAAGTTAATGTACGACCTCCAAAAGGCGACAAGGTGAGAGAAACTGACCGGTTTATAGAGGTACCCTCGCCTTGAGCCCTCGTTGCCTACCTAAGGCCCTGTACGGTTCGCACTTGGTTTGCAGATGTTTTACGGCACGTCAACGGCTATTGAGACCTTTAGCTAAAATACGAAGTCTCTAATAAATTACCATAAACAGAAAGTTCCGCTAAATCTCAAAAATAGCCTGAAGTCACGTCCGCACCGTAATCATAAACTGCGCCCCTGAGCAACACACGGTACCCTACTGCGACCCGCATGGTCCACGGTCACTCGAATCCCTTACATTACGAAGAGGTATACATTGTTCTACATTTTCTATGGAGGATTGAATAGTCATAGCATTTTCTGCGATATCTCAATTTTCCATCAACACGATCTGTCTCCACAGCCAGCAATTATAAAAATACGTAATTTCACGTAATAGGTAATTTCACAGATTCAATTTTTCTCCTCGCCGAAAACAATTACACTTGAAGAGAATGAAATAAAATTGATTTTTCGATCATTGGAAAGGAGAACACCCCCTTTTGGGGATAGCCTCGTTTCCAGGATTGCAAGGGTGCGGGATGCACCTTTTCATTTCTCGATAGTGCAGCGATGGGATTCTTTCAGTAGTAAAAACCGCTACATAAAAGATCAATCTAGGCCGCAGTCGCCCTCCAAAGTCCTATTTTTACGTTTACGAGGCGTAATTTGCATTATTCGGCAGCATGTAGCTGTCGCAGCTTTATGAAAATAGCTACATGCGCAGCTTTATGCTTCCGAATAATGCAAATTAGGCCGCCGAATAATGCAAATTACGCCTCGTAAACGTAAAAATAGGGCTTTTGAGGGGGCGACTGCGGCCTAGATTGATTTTTTATCTGGTGCTTTTTGCTACTGAAAACCCCTATTCATTGCATTATCGAGAAATGAGAACGCGCATCTCGCATCCTTGCAGTCCTGGAAACGAGACTACACCCTTAATTCTTAATCTCAAGAAAATGCATTTAGATGCATTCTTTTTTGAAATTAACAATGAGAATTGAAATTTTAAATTCAGTATGAAAAACCTAGCTCAGCTACTTCCACCAAAATCGACTTGCGTTAACAGAGAAATTTCATTTCAGCCTGAAAGTGGACGGATCTTAAAACCGAAAATTGCAGAATGTGGCGCAGTCTGCGCCATAGAATCTTTTTTCGGTGGTTTTCCGATCGAGCGAAATTGCCGGTGTCTCAGAGTCGGGCTCGGTCCTTGACGAGAAGAAAGTTAGCAGAAATGTTGGCGGAGCCGCGCTTCTCTCGGCTATCCGAATAAATTCGATCGGGTACCGGTTTCTTGGTCCCGGGGTGATCCCTGGTTCGGGAACGAAAACGAGGCCAATTGCAAATTACAGGTGGCGGCACGTAGGAACATCGCGCAAGCGAGCGATTTTGCAACCACGGGTTAGGTCGACAACTGCTTTTAGCTGCGCCTCTCTTGCACCGGGTCGGGCCGGTCGAGAGAAGATGCAATTCGTTTCTTATTGTTAGCCCCTCACCTTTTTTGCGGCCGGCCAAAATGTAGGCTTGCAGATTCGGTACTTAACACGTTCGCTCGTTTATACACTGGCGGGCCTTTGTGCAACGTCAATGTTGTCCGAGCCGATTGTGAGAAACCGGAGTCAGCCGAACAGGCATCCGTTCCTTCGATGGGAATCGCTATACATTCGGCATGAACCTTCCCCAGGATTTAAAATGAAAAAAAGCCCACAGATGAATTTTTTGAACCAAATGAAGAAATGCTGAAGAATATGTGTAATTTCAAGCCTAGAACATTTCGTACCGCGTTCGAGCAGCCCGGAGGACAGTGCATCGTTTATAATATAATACCCTTCGAATTTTCAAGCGGCATCGCCTCGCTGTTTGTCGATCTCTCGATTTCTCGATCCTCCCGCTCCCGATCCGGCACCTGCGCCTGGAAAGGGGTACGCATCCTGGCGATAACGGTTCGTTCTCCTTGAACGGCGAAGGGTACTGCTTCTCATCGCACCCGTTATTTCTCCCTTTCTCGTCCCCCCTGTTTCTTCGCCAAGAGTTCCTGCGGAACCATGGGCTCGTGGGATGTCCGTTGCGAGCCTTGGTGTCCCATAGTCGCAGAAACCGCCTCCTCTCGCTCTTCTCTCTCGCAATCTCTGCCCCACATCGACATGTCGATAGTCCTCAACCTGGACCGCGTAATCCCCATCCGTGAAACCATTGCTCGCTTCTCTTTCGGCCACTGTACTCCCATCTTTCGTTCTGCTTCGCATCTGGATTAGAATCCAGCGGTTTCCAACATGGGAGGGGCCCAAATTTTTTAACAGAAAGTTAACTTATAGTACTCAGTTTTTTTTGTAATAAAGTTTTTATTATATAAAACATTAAGATTGGAAACGGAAGACAAATTGGTTAATACAGGACATTATTCAGTAGCTGTATGAACGTTCCAGTTGCCTTACAAGATACGCAACAATAAATATTTTTCCTTTCATACAATATTCCATAAATTCCCTTACGACACCTCCTTGCATCTCCAACGACAAAGTGACAAGCAGGGCAAGCCGTGCAAACACGGTGTAGCAATTTTCAGCGCATAAAGAATTTTCCTGTTTCCCCGACAGTGAAATGAATCATAGAGTCGCGCTAGGCGTCGCGAAACAGGAAGATCCGCATGGTCGGGGTCAACAATATCGAATCAGTAGATAGCGCGGCCGAGATTTCTTCGCGGCGATAAGCGGGACAAAAGATCTCGCTGCGAGATAAGGGCGTTTGTGCCGTAATCGCGGGAACACCAGCCGGCTCATTCCTTCTCGGTTTTTCTTCTCTCTGTGTTGTGAAAATTTCGCGGCGTGGAAAACCCGCCGCGGGCCGTTCTCCGAAAACACGGGCTCCCCGGATCGACCCAGTTTAAGAGACGTTTTGAAAAATAAAAGGGGAGGGGATTCGTCTAATTAAATTTAATGAGCGTCGGTGTCGGTCGTCGCCGAACAACCGTTCGTCGAGTCACGCTCGACAGCTTCGACGACTAGCCGAAATTTTTCCCGGTTCCGATAGTGTGTACGTATGTGTACAGATATTCGCGCGCCCGCGCGTGAGTGAGTCGTGTGCATGTGTACATGTATACACTTCGGTGTCGACTACGCGCAGGTATGCATGCACATAATCCGAATCGACCGATTAGATTAGACGCCTAGTAACTAGATTACGCGACGGCCGTGTTATCTGTGAAATTAGACCCTGGCTTGAATACGTTATTTAGGCGAGCCGGATGCTAGCATAACAACAGCCTGGATTTGCTGGACGACGCGATCAACGATCCGCCAAGATCGCCTTCGATCTATCCGCTTAACAGTCTATTTTATTTGCCACTAGACAATTGTTGCCGGAACACTGTCTCCATTTTTCGAGAAATATTTCAACAGTCGAGCATCATTTTATTTTTAGTAGAAATTGTCTTTATAGATCAGAGATTAATGGAAATTGTATTACCGACCCTCGAGTTTCGGTATTCCAGTATTTCCCGAACATTTTTGAAAGCTATAAATCTGCGAGGACGGTTTCGTTATTATTAAAAGAACCTTCTCGAGTTCTTTCTCGGAAAGTCGTAGAAATTGTACGGCGACAAAATGGCGGGAGATCGTCCGTTAGAACGGCACACGACAGCCGACTTGATCGTATCGTCGAAAGATAAGGTCTAAGTTTAGAACAAAAATGTTTAAAGCTTATCAGACAAGCAATTAATTAAAGTGGACTTGAACGGAGCAGAACACAAAAGACTGAACTAGCTCTTGGAATTAAAATCGACAGCAATACTTTGCCGTCCTTATTCTACTAGCTTGAAGCTAGATTTCTAGAATTCATTTTATTTAGCGAGAAGAATATCTCGTAAAGGAATCTACTAAAGATTAGTTATCCAAGATTAATTACGTGAAATGAAGAATGACTACAATTTTCGGCGGGCCATTTGAAAAATTCGCTGCTCTTCCAATCGAGAAGCAAAGTCGATTGCGTTGTCAGGCGGCACGGCATTTCGCCGCTCATCGGGATTCATCGCGAGTCTTCGAGGAAGACTAGCCATTACGAGAAGCGGTGTCTCGACACGATGCGCCTGCATTTGCAGGAAGAAGGTGCACACGGGGCTAGCAGAATGCGCTTCGGGCGAAGTACACCTAAGCTTGGTGGGTCGTTTAACGCGCGCGCGGGAAGTCGAAGGACATAGAAATCTGAATTTAAAATGCGCTCGGTGCGGCGCGCGAACGGGGCAAAGCGAATTCGCGCATCCACGGCCGAGGGAACTATTTTTTCGACGGTGTAACGTCACGGAAACGGTCGGCGAAAGAGTGAGAAAGAGAGGCGAGAGAGAGCGTCAAGGCTGACGCGTCTCGCGAATCATGCTTGCGTTCCACCGGCAGAAATTCTTCGCGCGCGAAGGCGGCCGGACGTCGCATGGAATCCCGATTAATTAGCCGAGCGGCGCATATCGTTAAGCTAACAGTAAAGCCGCCGAATTAGAGAGAAACAATGCGCGAAACGTCCATATGCGCTGTAGCCCAAACGTTCAGTCGCTTAACCTAATTGAAGAGTCAGTATGGATTAGAGACCTTGATCCTGAAGGCTTAAAAAAGGAAGATGCAAAAATTGGAAAAATAAAATGTTCCATTTGGTATTTTGATTGAAGTCTTTGAATAAATCTCCGTGGGAGAAAATGAATGTGAAAACGGAGCGAGCAACAAGGTGTCAGCGGGAACATCGCCCGTTTGCGATCCGCTTGATCCCATCGCTACGACCGAGAAAGCAGCCGAGTATTTATGCGAGCGGTCGCGCGCGGTTCTTTCGTTGCTTCTTTGTTTGGCCGTGTGTACAAGCACATGTGCACTGCCGCGCGCACCCACTAACGAACCGATAGAAAAAATGTGACCGTTCTGCTCTCGCTTTGACGGAGATGGGATCAACGGTGCAGTTTGAAAAAGAAGCTGGTTTTACCGTGCAGCACCAAATTGCTATGCGATTAACTAGAAATTAAATTGATTCCACCCTCGCCGGGAAAAAATAATTCTCTCCTCGGACTACATACCGTTTCGTACGATTTTCCCATTCGACACGTAAAGGAGATTAAATTAATTTTCCGTCGCGTTAACTTCTCTGTGAGAATATTTTTTCGTGTTTCACCGGAGCGGACGTTGAATTTAACTTTTATATAGTTCTCGGCTGAAAATTCGGCTTCGGTGATAAATTGAAGGTTAACTCGATCCCGCAGCGAATTCGAATCGTGCTCGAGGCTGTCGCTGCGAACGGGTTGCCCGAGCGCCATTTACAGATCGGCACGGAAAAAACTGCTGGTCCCTCGCCGGGTTCGCGCGGGCTTCGGGTTCAGCTGCGCCTCGGAGTAACGGTATCCTCGTGGAAGGTGCAAGAACGATTCGAAAGTCGATTGGCCGAGACTGGATCGCTTGCTCGAGGCGCGAGGACTTCCGGAATTCCGTGGAAACCGATCCCGCGTTTTTTCTTTCCGGGGGATCGAACCGTCGTGCATGGGATCTGTCGCGGCGGTGTTGGCTCGCCTCGGTCGTCGACAAATTCGCCTTTACGTCTACGTAGATACGTCTGCGGCGCAATTAAAAATACAACCGCTGACCCATTTTCAGTATTTTTAAGCCGGTGGAGAATATATTCGACGGAAATATATTCGGCGGATCAGCGTGTCTCGATTAATCGCGCGATGGAGAAGTAGGTCGTTGCGAGACACTCGGGGACAACCGACAGCGAACGGTAACACACGGAATACTGCGAATTTTTAACGGTAGAGAACGGTGTAGACCTCTCTCCCTCCCTCTCTGTCTCTCTGTTTGTCCTTACCGGCTAATTCGATCAAGTTTCTCGTCTAACGTGTGCCCCCCGTCGATCGATCCCGCTCTTGGAAAATACGCTCGAACCACGGAGGAAGTAGTGCAGCCGCACGTGCACCGGCTGCAGTAGTAAGAGTGCACCGATAGTTAACCAGTAGTTGCAGTGGAACGGCACGCTGTAGGAATAGACACGCGCTAGACCCAGAGCAAGTAGAGCGCGCCTAGTACTAGTCAGACGCGAGGCCCTTATAGATAGGCCCCATAATACACGCTGCGCTCTTCCGATCTGATCTTGCGTTTCCCATCAAATTTAGACAGACGGTAAGAACACAATTTTTTAATGTATATAGGTTAAAGGAAATTCACTCGAATCGGCTAGTATAGTGTACGATGTTATGCATTGCAGGATATCGCTGTACTTTGTTCTTTGTCTTTCCTCTGTGACTTTTCCTTACTGGTTGACCGCAGACTTCGAAATCTGTCGCCTGCGCTCGCTTAACTCCATGCATATTGTATGCGATTCAATCTTGTTACGAAGATTTCAGACAGACTGCACTACATACAATAATATATAGGTTATACAGTACATTTCTGTACAATCGAAAAATGGAATTTCTCTATCATCAATGTTTGAGCATTCGCGAAGATATAGGAAAGGAAATCGCAGGAGAACCCAGTTCGGCTAATTATGACTGTTAGTGGTCGAAGTGACTTGACGATTCCGATACGAAGCCTCATCAAGCTTTGATTCCTGTCTGTCATTTTCTAATCCTGTCGCATCGAGCGTCACTCATTTCTAAATGTCTGTTCAATTCGAGCATCCCCTAATAGCTGTCAGACAGGGTACACTCGAGAGGCCCGTATGCTAGGCTCTTGGGTCGACTAGGAAAATGTGGGAACCTGATTCTTCTCCACCTGAGCATCGTCGAGGGAGAGAGAGAGAGAGAGAGAGCGTTTCTTCGATGACTAGTCCAGTGACGCCAGCGCTGGTTATTTTCGTTCGGTCAAACACTGGTTCCGTCGTCATCCTCGTTGCTCGCTAAACAGCAGGGAAAAGAGAAGGGGGAGAGAGAGGAGCAGGAGGGGCGTCGAAGGAAATTGACCGAGCAATTCTCACCTGATGGTTCGTGCGTCGACATCGTCGATGGCATCGTTGGCGCTGGTCCCCTAACACATTCCCACATTCGGTGTGCTCGTGGTGTATCGGCGGCCCAGGGACACTTACTCCTCTATACACCGACAGAAAAGAAATAATTGGTTGTTTGGCTGTCGGCGGATTAGCCCGTTCGAGGTCAACGCCCGCCAAATGTTTGCGAATGCAGTGACGGGACGGAGGGGCCGAGGGGGATCGTGCTAGGTGGAAAGAGGACACACGGGGGACCAGTGGCGTAGGGAAGGGGGGCTGGAAAGGGTACCGGTTCGAACGAAACAGACACAGTCGAAAGAGGGACGACGAGAGGGACACGAGAGAGGGATGAGGAACGCGGGAGGTGTGACGAGCAGGAGGATGGTAGGGATTCGTGTAGTTTGGTGGGCGAAACGGACAGGGAAGGAAAAAGATGGCGGGAGGGGAAAAGGCACGTACGATTGCGGCCGCGTGGAGACTCGAGGCCCTCGCATATTCTTGCCCCTGCTCTGTTGCTGTTTCTCCGCTGTTGCTGTTTGCCTGCTTCGTTGCTTGCTTTTATCCCATTCGCCCTCTCAAACCCCCCATGGGAAGAGCCCTCGCGTGTGTACGGTGCATTTAGGACGCGCGTACACGCCGTCCAAAGAGGATGATATTCTTTATCGCTGCAGTTTCCGTCTATTGGGACGAATTCAGGCGGCGCGTTCATCGTTCGCTGCCGCGTTAGCCGGCAGGTGAGCTCCGGCTTAATGAGCGGCCGCATGCATAGACACAACGCTCGACGAACCGCCGAAAAAAGGGCGGAGGGTGCCTGGCACCGGCGAGCGTCGGCTACCGAGGCCCTTCCTTTCATTGGTCCAACGATTCCTTCCACATACTAGACAGTCGAAGGTCTGAGACACAGGATGTAGACAGTGGGGAGTCTTGCAATCTATAACCTACGCGGTGGCATGCTTAGAATATGTATTCTAGATCATGGGGGTCCTAACTAGCTGTGTATCATCCCTGATAGGTTCTCAGAGATTCTCATTGCTTCGTTGTGACTAGTATAACCATTAAGCTGGTTGAGTAGAAGAGGGCAGTAGTGGTTCTACACTGTAGGGCATAGATGGTCGAAGCAGCCCTACAATCTAGGTTGCAGAGTTTAGGACCTAGATGATAGGAGTTCTAAAATCTAGTATCGCGATAGTAGAAGGCCTACAAAATTAGGAGGTCCGTAATTTAAGGTCTAGATGGATTAGCTTGTAGAATCTAGGATCTAGGTGGCAGAGATCCCAACTAACACTACCTCGTAAAGCATTGAAATCGTAATCGTTTCGATCTTCCCGCCACCGGAACAAATAGACATACAGTCCATCTGTACAAACGTGACGCAGGTGGTCGGTAGGCGGCGGCATTGCATGCGAGAATCGTGGAATAAAAGGACAGAGTCGACGACGGGGTAGCTCGTCGTGGTCCATCGTGATCCGCTGATGGTTAGCCTTGAACTCGAACAACGGCACACATCGTCCACTCTCTCTATCTCTCTCTCTCTCGCTCTTTCAACGGCCGATCGGTTCTCGGCGATCCTCTATTCCGTGACCGAGGCAACCAGCTCTTCCTCTCGGTAATATAATTACTGGCGACCCGGTGCATTAAGATTCCAGTCCACGCTGGAAATACGATCCCCCTAGCGTTTCAAGAGGACCTCGTGGGAAATGGGGCGGGTGTAAAAATAATTGAAACGACCCAATCGATCCCGGTTCGGAAAATTTTCGCGTTTCTCGGACACAGAAAGCCAGATGACGCGGGGAGTCTCGGGGAGATCGATGAAAACACCAGGACCACCGCGGAGCGGTCCGCGGAGGAATTCGAAGGTCCTAGAATACTGAACTTTCCCCGTCTTTCCGGCGTGGCATTAATTTTTCAGCGCGCAGCCTCGATTCGCAAACGCCGAGTGCACCGGAGGCGTTCCGAGTATGCACATTCAAGGCCAGCGACCGACTCGTAGACTCCTTCGCGGCCGTTTCACAGGAATTCGAATGCGTCGTCGTCCACCATCGGGAAAGGAGACGTAGGAGAATGTTCCTGAATGACGGTCGTAGGGTCCTCGGGATCCTCGTTGGTGTCGGATCGTCGCGTAACGTCACGTAACGAGGCGAGCGATCGAAAACGGGCCGGACAAAACGGACGAAACTGTCGGGAGAGAAATAGAGCGCGCGAGATTCATCGTCCGCGCGGATAATTCTCATTATTTCGCGCGGAGTTACGCGCGCCGCGGCCGAACGTTTCATTTAGAGGCGCGTGCACAGCCGCGCAATAAATTTCCAAGCGGATGGGATCAATATATCCGCGCGCTTGTTTCTTTCGCGGCTTTTTATCCCCGGGGTTGTTCTCGCTCGAATTTATTCGACGGGCCGCTCTCGGCGTGTCGAGTCCGAGCGCATCGGCCGCGAATTATTCGACCAAGGTCAATGGGAGAGAGAACACTGCGAGCATAGGCGAGCACGAATATCAAAGGGGAAAATCGTGCCGGGGGTCCGAGTGCGCGTTCGCGAGGAAGAACGTTTCTAGGCGAATCTAGTCGAACGTATAGGTGGCACAGCCCTCAGCTTTGGCTCCTAGGAATCCAATCAATAAATATTACAATGGAACCCCTAGAGAAGTAGGGGAGCGTATCCTCCTCTCGCGTCCCGTCTACCCTCTCGTCGTCCTCTTTCGCTCCGATGGTGGGTACTGCTCTTCCTGTCGCGTCGGTGGAAAAAGGATCTGTCCTACGTCGCGCTCTCGCAGTCGCGTTCCTCGTCCTCGTTCGCCTCTCGTCCTCGGCTACGTCCGCGAAACTTTGCTTCGTCCTCTCTCTCTCTCTCTCTCTCTCTCTCTATCTTTCTTTCTCTTTCTCGAGCGAGCGCGCCCTCTCACCCTTGCTCGCTTTTTCCCTCGCTTTACCCTACTCCTTTTTCTCCCTTTCTCTTTCCTCCCCGCCACCCTTGCCGCCCGTTACGTCGCCCTCCTCCCCCGTCGCCCTTCCATCTCTAAGCCAGCAGCAGCAGCAGCAGTAGCAGCAACGGCGGCAGCAGCAGCAGCATTGCTCCCTCCTGCCCCCTGTCGCGCCCTCCAACCGCCCCCTCCCCCCGATTCCGCCTCCTCTTTCTCCTCATCGTCGTCGTCGTCGTCGTCGTCGTCCCTCTCATCCAGCGGCGTTTACATTTTACTTTTCTAGTAGCGAATTAAAACCGCGTTCATGCGCAGCCCGCGGAAGGGCGTAATGATTTTTTGAGGGGCGAATCGAGTGGGGTCGCCTACAGCACCGGCGGAGGGGGTAGTAGCTGCGGGCGCGAGCTTAGCAGGAGCAGGACGGGCAGAAGGGATCGCGAGACAGGCCGACTGTCGAATAGATGGATGGAAGCTAGAATCTAGCTCTCCGAGCGGAGAGAGAGCGAGAGAGAACGATTCGGAGGGGAACAGCGCAAGGGTGCGCGCTTCGAAATAGCAGCCAACGATTTTATGGATGTTCGGCTGCCTAGGAATATTACTTTCCGCGGGCAGCTTCCTTCTTACACCGTTTAGGAGCTAGATCCATGGTCATCCCTCGGTCGGCCGTTTTTTTTACCACCCCCGGCGTGAAGAGACTCTACGAGGGGGAGGACCCAAATAGAACAAAAGGTGTCCTTCGTGGACGGTGACGTGTTAACAGATTCGAGGGAAGTCTCGACGATCGCTCTACCGATCCCATCGCGATTTCGGACGATCCAGGAGGATCTTTCGTGGGGTACCCATTCGCGATACATAGCACCAAGCGCGGCGTGGCGCCTTGAAAAATTCCGACTCTAACGCTTTTAATTGGAAGTCGTTAGCTTTGCGCATTTTCGTCTCTTGGGTTAACGGATGAGGCGAGGTGGGCTCTCGCACAAAAGCGATGGAGAAGGAGCGGGCCAAGAGAGTTAGGGGACGAGAAAGAGAAACAGAAAGAGAGAAAGAGAGATCTCCCGAGTGACAGGAGAGGGTTTGCGGAGGAAAAAGCAAGAGAGAGAGAGAGTTAGAGTTAGGAAGAGTGATAGGGAGAGAGAAAAGAGAAGAGGAGAAGAGAAAAGAGGTGGGCTGGACGACAGGGCACGGGGTGGGCAGGGGAGGCAGGGCCGATGCGGCCACAGGCATAAAGCTCCCCACCATATCGTAGCATTGGCTCTCTTTTCTCCGTTGCTCTTTCCTCTCCGCAGCTGGTTCGATCTCTGTTCCTCGGCTCCGACTCTCTCCCTGTCTCTGTCCCTGCGTACGCACTATTTTTTAGTCCGCACTTATTACGACAGATGTCTCATGCTCCGATAAAGAATAACGGCGGCCGGCGGGCGCCGTTCCCCCCCGCGTGCTCGCTAGTCCTAACCAGGCTCGGGAGCTGCAGCCCGTACTCTCGGCGCTTCTCGTGGCTCTCTCGTGGCTCTCGTGGTGTCGTCGTGACACGACACGACACGACACGACGCGGCGACGACGACGCGACGCGGCACGACATACGGTTAACGTTACCTTACGTTCTACGTGCACCTTCTTCTTTTTTTCCTTCCTTCCTTCCTCTCTCTCTCCCCTTCGGTTCCTCCCGCTCTCACACGCGCGTTCGTTCACACACTCTCTCTCCCTCACTCTGTTTCTCCACCCTTGCCTGGAGCGAGGGCTCCACCTCCTCCCTCTCTTACGCGCTCGGGACGTGTTGCGCCGCCGTGACAGTGACTTTGTTCCTCGACGTGTCAACGGCTGGCTGGCTTGGCTGGCTGGCTGACTGACTGACTGACTGGTCGGTCCGGTGTGTGCCTATTCCGTTAACGCGATAGCTCGAGAGTGTCCACGCGAGCGAGGGACATCGGCGTGCCGCTGATTCTCTTTCTCCCCGTCTTTCAACCTCATCTTTCATCTCTTCCTCTCTCTCTCTCTCTCTGTATCGTCGCCGGCGTGTTCGACACAGTGGTGGGTGGTGGTGGTGATATGTCTGGTTGGTGTCCGAGTGTGTGAAACGGACCGGCAACAGATCCTTCGCATTCCGGAGAGCGTGGAGCGCGCGGCAATTTGCGTCACGGTGGCTGCCCGCATCCCGAACACAGTGAGAACACGTGGCTAGGTGGGTAGCTCGTGCGTGCCTCCCTGCTTCTGTCTCTGCCTGCTGCCCCTGCATGCCAGTGACAACGTTCGAATTTCCCGCCCGTTCTACCCGCCGCTGCCCGCGACCGGTCTTTTCGTATTTCGCGGGATCCCGCCCGAGGATAGACGGAGAGAGACCGGTGAACAAGGATCGAATCGAACGTATCTAGAAGCGTCCCGTTATCTCTTACCCTTTCTACTCGTCTTTCTTTTTTAATGGCCCCTGGTCTCTCAGGCTTTGTATCGCCTGTCCTCAAAGTCTATTATCGCGGAACGAGCTTTAAAACTGCACGATTTTAGGCGAATTGCTCCTGCCACCGCAGTGACCGCAGATAAGCAGGCTCCGTCGACATAATTCGCCTACGTACGCCGCAGCGTATCGCAATAGATACAGGCTAGGTTTAAGTAGATCCGGCTGTTTTTTGGTCAGGCATATTCGGAAAATTCGGCTTCGATTGATTCTAGTTGAGAAACGTTTTTTTTTTGACATCAATATAGGTTGCTCTGTAGGGCACTGCTTCCTCGGAACCGAGAGCAACGAAGCCTACTTAGAGCACTTCGTACAGAGTGCGCGAGGATTAAGTAGATTCAACTGTTTGTTGATCAGATACACATACACGTTGCCTCCTGGGACACTTTCGCTCGGCTCGAGTCGGGAGCAGCAAAAGCAAGCGCACTTAGAGCACCGTGCATAAAGAAGAAGGTTCTATAAGAATTGTGACAAGGTTAAAGTAGATTCAGCCATTTGTAGATCAGACACATTATACCAGGACCAGGAGCCACGAAACCACGCCTCTTTTCTGTATCGTTACTTTTGAAGCAAAACCAGAGGTAGAATAGAAAGGGCAAGGGTAGAACCGCAATTTAAAATTTTAAATCATCGCGACCGCGATCAACCGGTCACAGGTGTCTCTCTAGATCAAGCGATCTAAATAAAATTCGACCATAGCCCAGGCCCTTCGTGGCGAAAATTCGAGACGCCCTGTCGTCGCTCCTCTCGACGATCCTCCGCCGAATCTCCTCTGGCAGGAGGCTCGCTCCCTCTCGTTTCTGGCGCTCTCTCTTTTTTTCCTGCCGCTTCTTCTTCTTCGTTCCTCCCTCTCAGCCGGCTAGTATAGTAGTCTCCGTGTGTCCCTCATCGTTCGCATTGGTGTGCGCGTGCTCCTGTGGTTGTGTGCGCCGGGGCTCTCTCGCTCTTCGATCTCTCTCTCTCTCTCTCGTTCTCCTCGTCCCGCTTCGGCGTTGCCCTCTCTCGCGCGCGCACACACCGCCTCGCGTCCTCTCCTTTTCTCTCTGTCGGTCTCTCCCTCTGTTGCGTCTCTCTTTCTCGTTCCCGCGCGCTCCTGTCGGTCGTTCTCGCTCGTCGTACCGGCGATCGCCGGCTTTTCGTACGTTTTCGTGCGGCCTCGCTGCCGCGCCGCGACGTACGCCCGCGTCGCGTCGTCGTCGACGACGGCACACAGCTGCACAGTCGTGACGTGACGTTTCGGGGGTTAGTTCGCACGGTATGTGACGGAGAACGAGGCCACCGGTGGACTGTGGCTGCTCTCGGCAACGTGTGCGCACCGTTCAGATCCTCGTCGTCGTGTTCTCTTTCCGTCGTGGTCCTCCTTCGTCGTCATCGTTCTTTTCGTCGGCGTCGTGCGTTTCCGGTTTTCGAACGGAACGAGGGATCCGTGGTGTGTACGCCGCGCGCGGCACTTCCCATCTCTCTTTCCTCCTTGTCAACCGTGTTCCTGTACTCGTTCGTTGCTCTCTCGCGGCGCTATGACCGACATGTGATCCTTGCTCGCGATTCCCTCGATCAGCGGAATCGACGAATCGCGCGAGGCCGTGTGCCCGAGAGAAGCGGGAAACGACGAGAGCTTATCTTAGCCTGGCCCGCTGTCGCCGCTGCCACAGACAGTACGCTTTCTTTCTCTCTTTCTCTTTCTCCTCGACACATTTTTCCGCGAACCACGCGCGAAGCCGCAAGCTTCTCCGGCTAAATTCGCAACCGCGGACGACGGATCGACGATCGATTTCTTTCTGTTCGCACCAGCAGTACTCTGCTATAATATAGTATCTCTCCGTTCGAATCGGATCCGAATCTCTCGAGCGGTTTCGGCCGACTACCAAGCCGGGGAATTCGTATCGATCGATAAACCCCGTTCGGTTTAAGATTTCCCGTGAGTTCTCCGACGACGCGAGGATCGAACGAAGGAAGAGAGCACGCCAGGCCTCTGTGTGCGCCGCACTGACGCACGGGACGCACGGACGAACGGACGCGCTTGCGAACGTATACGTATACACGCGCGTGGAACACCGAGGAGAGAGCGGACACGAGACGAGACGTGTATGCTCGTCGATCGCGCCCCGATCGGCCCCCGTCGAGAATGACTTTCCGGCACGAACCAGCACTACTGGCCGAGTGTAGGGGACTTATTCGCGAACTTGTGAAGTGCGCACTTTTTTGCGAGGTGGCGTTGTGGAGATAAAACCCAGCGGACCAGTTTCAATTTCAGTTGATTGTTGCCGGTCATTAGCTTACGCGGCATGACGAGTGATAGGTGTGCTCACGCGATAACGCAGCCGCTCTTTTCGAACTGTGATTCCTGTCTGGATAGTGTGGTGGTGAATGTGCCTTAGAATAATTACGAGTATCGTAACACAGCCATTTAGCCGCGGTCGCAAGGGAAAAGGTAATCAACACACACACTGGTCTGCTCTCTCGCGTCTCTGTCTCTCCGTTTGACGGTGCGTCTACACGATCGGCCCGGCAGATTTTCGCGATCGTGTGCCCTGCCCTACCGTTTGAAAATGAAAGTAGAAAGGAAAACGACAGTTTCCCGCGCGGCACCCCGGCGGCGGCTGCTCTCCATTCTCTGTGGGACGAGTGCGAACAACGAGATTCGCACGCGGTGTGCATGGCTCACGGATTTTTTTTTTGTTTTGCTGCGGCGAGTGACGCGCGCGCGTAAACTACGTATTCGCCGTGCTTGATGGTAAATAAACCGGTCGACATTCGTGTACACTGTCGGTCATCCTTCCGATGAACCGAGCACGGTTGGCTTTCTTTCTTCGCCCCGGGACTCTGTCCAGGATTTTCACGAGACCGCGAAACTTATCGGCCGGACTCGTCACACATAAATTTAGCTGTGCGCTGATTGCGAAACCCGAGGAGGAAACAAAAACGAAAAAGTCGTAGGCACCCGTAAACAATTTTCGAATCGCCGGACTGACACGATAAACAAAGTCTCGTCTTTTTTGTATCTCGCCATCGTCACTCATTCTCCGTTCTTTCGCTCTCCTTCTCCTTTCTGTTTAGCAACACGGTGCGCTCGCGATAGTAGTACGTTCGCGCACGTACACAAAATATTGAGGCGAACGGACGATTTTCGCGCACCGGTGTGTCTCGCGCTCGATTAGTATTTTTCTTCGGAACGGAGCGGGCCGCGCGCCGAGCGTAAAAATACCTACGGGATCGCCGATACGATTATCAACGGAAACGTTCCGAAATACTATGCGGCGCTCTTTATCGTAAATAACCGCGTTCATCAAACGAGAGAAAGAAGCGAGAGAGAGAGTGAAGAACGAGGCGAGAAAAGAAGAAACAAGGGAATCGCGCACTTTTTTATCCGAGATCATTAATTCTATTCCCTGTGAGTATCATCGGATGCTTTTGTCATGGCGTGCCAGACCACATACGCGCGACAGACACACAGACACACGCGCGCGTAACGCACGCACACGATCGTGTTCCGTGTTCTGGCTGTCGGGAGAGAGACTCGGCGAAGAGCAGCAAGCACTGTAAATTTGTTTTAAGATCGTTCCGTTTCATTTCTCCGTTCCTTTTTTTTTATCATTTCGCTAAGATAACACTATCAGCACACATTTAATGCCTGCGCTTTTATAAGTGGCGGAGAGAATTATTTAATCGTACGTTCTGGCTCCGCTCCAGCCTGGCGACCTAATTTTTTTCTTGTATGGTGCAAAGCAAAAAAAGTAGTGTGTAACTCGTCTTCTCTCTCTCCTCCCGTCGTCGTCTATTTTTACATGGCCGCATGCACTCTTCAATTTCTTATTCGGCCGGTAAACGTCATTCGACCCGATTCGAGATTCGCGCACGGGTTCGAGGATCCACGGATCCGCGATCCTACACGATCAGCAACGGTGCGTGGGACTCGCGAGTGAACCGCGGAGATCAGAAAACCCGATTCCGCCGGTTCTGGACCCGGTGCCACGTAAAAATACCGCGCGGAATAACTCGGGGAAGTGGTGTGTTGTTTTGCAGCGGGCCGCCGACAGAGCGGGACAGAACGGGACAGAGAGCACGACGACCGTATTTTTATTCGCTCGGAATTAACAACATATGTTCCCGAGCGCGAGAGGAGACACCTACGAAACCCGCGGATTAATTCGGCCGTTATATAAGTTTTTCGGCGGCCCAGCAAATTGACATCTGCTCTAGCGCCACACCTACGGTCGCGCGATGCTAATTGTCTCTCGTGAAAACAAAAACCGAGACTGGTTTTCACGCTCGAACCGAACCATGAAAATAGAAAAACATTCCGGTTACGGAGTCTAGCGTACGATGTGCCGGAATTCTTGAATTTCTTTGGACAGCAGCGGCGTCGTTCCGCAGACTGAACGGGCCACGGTTATCGAAAAATTATCGTCGCTTATCGGCGATATCGTTACCTAGAAAACTCGAGTCCTCTGATTTCGCCCCGGTCTCCTTTACCGAGGACGCGGACGGCCGATTGGCTGCGATCGAGACGATCCAGCACGATCGAGAGCCGTCCCCGAAAACCCTTCTCTATCCTCTTCGGACCGGGTCGGGCCGGGACAAACGAGCGAGCGGGATGGAGAGAGGGAGAGAGAGGCGAAATATAATTTTATTCGCGGCAGATAAGATAAGCCCGACGTGTGACGGTTTATAATAGCGCACAATATTATTTTCTGATTATAGGTGAATAGATTTAACGATGGTAGATACGCAACACTTTTGCCTGCGATGGAACAATTACCAAAGCAGTATCACGACAGCGTTTGAGAACTTGAGGGACGATGAGGATTTCGTGGACGTCACACTGGCCTGCGATGGCAAGAGCCTCAAAGCGCATCGCGTCGTACTCTCCGCTTGCAGTCCCTACTTTAGAGAATTGCTCAAGGTAAGATAACACTCCCGTTGGTTTTTCCAACCCCGTAACCACCAACTTGGTCTCCCTCTCTTGGTTTTTATTGTCTCTCTCTCTCTATCTTCCTCTATCCCTCTCGAGCCACGATGGTTTTCATCCGGTTTTCCCAGCCGCGTTCTTCTTATTTGTCTCCCCTTCGAGCCGCGGACTCGATACGATCATCGAGTGGAACGTCAATGTTGAACTAATGCGAGAAAATGTCTCTTCTTGTTCTCCTCCCCGCCAATCCCCGTTTTGCAGAGCACCCCGTGCAAACACCCGGTGATAGTACTTCAGGATGTAGCGTTCAGCGACTTGCACGCGCTGGTGGAGTTCATCTATCACGGGGAGGTGAACGTGCATCAGCGTTCCCTTAGCAGCTTCCTGAAGACCGCCGAGGTCCTCAGGGTATCGGGGCTCACGCAACAGGCGGACCAAACGGACAGGGACGAGGTAAGCCGTCTTTCTCTTACTCATCGTCTCCCTCGGAAGCCCTTCCACCCTCTTCCCGACAGTCCCGGAGACTCGACTCGAGGGAAAAAATACTGGAGGAGAAGCTCGAGGCATCGAGGTTCGAGCTTCGAGGCTCGAGAGTCCTCTAATCTCGTCCACGGTCGAGCACACACACCCCGCGAAACGATCGGCCTCCGCCATACGTGTAACGTTGAGTCGCATACTCCGTGCTCTCCGCGAATCGATTATGCCTTTTGCATGTTATCTCTGATAGAGACGTGACTTTCGACTAAAGAGGCCCGTTATCTCGCTGCACAATGTATATCCATCTTGATCCCAATCCATAATTGTCATAGGTCAAGCAAACAAAGATAACCGCGCCTGTTACAAATAGAAACCAGGCAATCGTAATCGGAGAAAGTAAACGATTAAATGAGAAATACGTGCAACGGGATATAGTACGATCATCGGAGAGAGCCCGGTTTACTTATTAACCGAACGCCGGGATCTATATAGAGCCCCGCTATTTCGGAGATTGACCGTGAATTTTTAACTTCGACGTTTTTCCCGCTAGACCGTTAATATTGCAATAGTGTCTTTTACTGGGGCGACACGATTCGCGAATTACCTACCGGAGAAACCGGGCAGACGCACCGATAAACTGACGATATCATGAGATCCGGTGTGGCGCTGGGACTGCGAGGACGCTCATGACTAGACTGCGGATTTTATGCATTTATGACAAAAATAGGCGCGTACAATATAAAACAGTGGGCATATTAAAAAGATTCAAGGACATCAGTGCATTAGTTTCAGTTCGATAAGATTACCAAAAGGAGGAAGACATTTTTATCTGGCCCCTATATCTTGCAATGAATGGAAACATTTTCTATTTTCCATAAAGATCCGCAGCCTACTCATAAAACTTACCCGAGTAGCTCTTTTCCACAAATATCTTTTCCTACCAGATAAACGTGTTGAAATGGGGAAAGGAGGAAGATATTTTTGTGTGGCCCCTGTGTCTTGCAATGAATGGAAACATTTTTTATTTTGCATAAAGATCGCGTAGAATGCATATTAGCGTTGTGTGATTTCTGTTGGCTAGTTGTCCCACGTACGTACACTGGCCGCCGGCGGCAACCATCTTCCGTTCCATGAGAAATCGGACGAGAGTTTCCCGCGTGGCGGATCGCCGCCCATGCCGGTCACGCCGACGCCGACGACGGTACAGCAGCTGGTCCGCAGGGCGCAGATACGCAGGAGACGGACGCCGAGTCCTCACGACGAGTCGACG
Organism: Lasioglossum marginatum; assembly: GCA_028455795.1. Classification (NCBI taxonomy): domain Eukaryota; kingdom Metazoa; phylum Arthropoda; class Insecta; order Hymenoptera; family Halictidae; genus Lasioglossum; species Lasioglossum marginatum. The sequence continues at coordinate 4,248,667 of CM052250.1, forward strand.
GACAAGAAGCTGAGGGCGACGTCGCCGCCGTTGAACAACAACGACGCGACGCCGACGGATTTCTCGATGGTGAAGAACAACCATCTGTCGAGCAAGGTCGAGGGGAACGGTTTGCACGAGGAGAACAGCCCCCTCGGGGACAACATCAAGTGCGAGCCGCTGGAGCTGACCGGCGGGAACAGCGGGAACGGTGGGAACAACGAGGACTCGTCGGATTCGGGCGCCGCGGCGTCGGACCGGCCACCGGCGTCCGCGAGCAGCAACGAACACGAACAAGAGTCCGAGCACACCTCCATGCCGAATTTTTTACCCGACACCAAAATCTTGCACACCGGTGGCTTTAATTTCAGTATGGCCGCGCTCGCCCCGGAACACACGCCGTTGCCAGGTACGAACTTTCCCCATCATCGGTCCTGGCCTGTACGCATATTGACCAATTCTGTATTCACAACCCCTAGAACCGATTTGTCTCACCTGGTCTTCGTTCGTGGCTAGCCGAACATATTCATTCAAGCTTATATTGTAATAAAAGTCGTGCAGATTCGATCTGTCTAGCGTCGAAGAGCGAAATCAGCGTTCAAGATAAAATCACGCGTCGGATAATTTTGTTTAAACAGTAACGCGAAGTTCGGACGATGTACCTCTAGAGGGGAAAGTTTTGAAACTCCGGGTCGCAGCAAAGATTCCTCGAGATGAGAGGATTATCAGAGTCTTTGAGCGGCCGGCAGGTTTCAAGCTCCTCCGATTTTCAGTTAGCACGGTGATCTAGCCCGAATGATTATTATCAGACTAGATGAGACGAATGTCCGGCGACCGCGGTTTCTAAAGCGAGAAGTTGCGCTCGGAGCGCAGAAAGTGTGCGAATGCTCCAGATAGACTGGATCGTATTCGGAATTGACCCGGGCTGATGGCGAACATCGATTCGTGCCGGCCACGAATTATCGAGAGACCGATTCTCCGAGCTGTTCTTTTATTATTAAGACGCTCGTTGAATTGAAATTAACGTTTGTTTCGGCCGCTATTTCGGTGGATAGTAGGTCGGTCGGTTGTCGTCTGTCGAAATATCCTCGGTAATGAATTTTTCCTTTGACCTCCTTCGACTGTAGAATCCTTAAACCGGCGGATCCTGGCATCAGTCGACCTTGTAGAGTCTCGATACAATTGCGATGTTGCGTACAGGCCGTTGTTCGGTCGCTCGCCGAGCTCGAGCGTGCAATTCTACGTGTGACGATAGTGAAATTTCCAGGATTGGGCCACGGGTTGCAACCACCGGACTTGGCAGGAACTTCGCAAGGTAAGAACGATCACTATTTAGCTGCGCCCCGGTAGAATCACCGGAAGCGAAGGGATCGAACCGGCAAAAGGACCGAAATCTGTTTGTCGTTCTAAAATCTCTCGATCTCACGCGATCGATCGGTGAAGGAGGTCACGATTCGATCCTTCGCTCCTCTGAGCCTACCACGGGCGATTTTGTTACGCTACTCCATTACTCTCCTCCGACAGTCGATACATCGTGGCCGCAAATCGTCTGCGGTGTAGCGGTTCGCTCTAATAAAAAAAAAGTAACTAAAAAGACTTGTGCAAAATATTTATCAGAGACTAACAAAAAGATCACGGATCATAAGAATGATCATTTTATATATATATATATATATTTCTACTGTTTACGATATATTTCGATAATTTAATTATAATTTAATATAATTTTAATTTTAATTTCATTTATTTGGTTGCGGTGAAAGAGCACTACTGTCTGCTTGGACGATTAAAACTTCTTCTAATTGGCATGCGTTACAAAAATCATCCGATATCATCATCCCTTATATGGTTGACCATTTACGATTCGCCTGCATATATTCGCATTCTCATGACGTCATAATGTTCCGCGGTTTGCCGGCGAATTCGACGTTGGACGCGCGAATTCATGTCCATCTGGATTATTTTCCACCTCGGCTGTGCTTTTTTTCCTCGGAAAGATCGAAGGGGTCTTTTAGATCGCGAAACGGGGACGAATTCGCGCGACGCAGCCGTCGAATTCGCCGAGAATCATTCGAATTGGCACGCAGCGACGAAAGGAAAAAGAAAAAGCATCGCGTTGATATCTCTATCGCGTCCGCGTCAGAAGTAGAACGCGAACCTTCTTCCACGCCCCGCAAAGAAACAGAAACATTGAAAGAACGGCATAGAAGCGAAGATCGACGAGCAAAGATGCAACGACAAACCGTTCTTCTCTTCTTCGTGTGCAGCTAACGTCCTCGGCAGAGATTTCCGATCTGATTAACCGCTTGTCGAGTTTCGCGCCGGTCGAACCACGATTTATCGTCGACGCATTACGCATACTCATTATGAATACGGGGTGTCGCCGTAGTCTTGCCGCGGGAGGCTTTCTTGCAAAAATTCGTGGAAAAGGTACGGTCACATCTCGGCAAAATTCGACTGCTGGCCGTCCTAGCCATGTGGATCATGCATAAATGAAATTTTTCATCATATTCTCGAACAGGCAACGATCCGTTTCAAGCTGAAATAATTAGTCGATTTTCGTTGTTACATTTGAAAAAATTATAGAAATGTATACAGACGATTCCGATTTTCGACGGTGCGTTTTCCATGAATTTTTGGGCGGATTTTCCGACTGCGTCGAGATTCTTGGAGCGCCCTGTGCATTCACACGTGCCGTGCTCGTATTGTCCAATTCGTGGTCGAAGTATTTTTGTATCATTGTTGTCGTCCCATTTAACGTTTGGTAACGTTATACACGCCGCTGCTGCGATATCACCGATACGACCGCATTATGACATTGCTTACCAGTCTTTATATTGACGAATATATACTTGTATCTCCCTAAACATACAGACAAATGTATACTATATATACCAATCACGTATCAACGTTTCTCAAATCGGGGAAAGAAAACATCGAACACGAAGCAATCTTTTTCCCGTTTAATTCGATTCACGTTCTTCGAGTCTTTTCTATGAGATCGCGATCGACTAGATCGATTTGGGAAACGCTGTGTGTGAGAATCTAAAGGCTCGCCAATGTGCACCGCGATTACACACGGAATTTCTAATCGCCTGGTCACGAGACAGCTTTGCAGCAGAGCCTGCTCGTTTTTGGTCGCGAAAGAGGATGTGATAGGTCAAACCCGAAGTTTGTCACGTTCGAGTGACCCTGTTATCGCTGTGGCTGCGTCCTCCACGGTGCAGATACCAGAATTTATTGCAGACCCTTTGATTCCGCGAGTGTCTGCTCTCTCCGGGGTGTCAGGGTTAACTAGTTAATAATTAACGAACCTCGCGAATGCTCGAACACGCGAAACGGCTAATAGCAGCGGATCTCTTTTTGGATTGTAAAACTTTTTGGTTTCCGCGGGATCGATACCGTCGAAGAGAACTAGCGAATAATTGACGAACCATTTCGAAACAGCCAATGGCAAAGATTTCAGTTTCGCAAGATTTCGGGTTCCCGCGAATTATTGCTATTCTCGTAGGTTTGCATCGGTGGAGGTTCTTGAGGGGGTTTTCGCGCAAGAATCATAGTGTTTGCGGTGCGTTTTAATAAACGACCGTGTCCTGACAGCGCCAGAACCAGCCAACAGGCATCGTCGTTAAGTAAATTCAGGTGTGGCCATGCTCGCCGCGTTCACGAATTAATATTTGAACGGCTGGCTTATACTAGGTTAGTACTGAAAAAGTTATCAGGGGGCCGTCGATAAGGCCGCAGATGTTATCCGCGAAATTCAAGGTCCCTCTATCTCCGACGAACCAACGTGGCCAACTAAACATTGGCCTAAACTAAAAATACGACGACCTTGGTACGCCACTCACGTTCCTGCGGCGCTCTGCGAATCATTAGACACATTAAATTATACGTGGCTCGTCGTTCGCGGCCCGTTCGGAACCCGCTCCGTCTAGCCCGCCGTTATTTTCACTCGGCGTCTCCTTCCGAAAAATCTCTTTCTTCCACGCTCTCTCTCTCTCTCTCTCTCTCGCTCTCTCTCTTTCTCTCTCTCTCTCTCTCTCTATCCCTCTCTCTCTCTCTCTCTCTTTCTCTCTTCCCTCGGATTCTCTCCGGCGAGAGCTGGGGCCGCGATGCTTGCAAATATTCTTAACCCGGCTCCGCTCGATCCGAAATCTCCATTGTCATTGTCACGCTGACAAAGAGGTGCCAATGCTCCTGCATAGAAACCAGTCCAACGCCCTGGGAATTCTAGAAAATCTGAAAGGGGATTATTGTCGCTAGAAAATTTATAAACGCGTTTTTCAGGGAGATTGTTGGCTTAAGGAAGTATTACTAACAGTTTTGTATTTGATTTATTCATTTCTCTTATAAATGCATAAAAACCGCAGTCTAACACCAGGTTTGAGACATTGCAGAATAATTAAAAAGAACAGCAAGGTTGGAAGAAATACTTGTTCTAAAAGTGGCTCTTCGAAAATCAGTTCTCCAATCGTACGTCTGCTCTTCGAAAATCGAAACCTTGTGATCCGAGATCGGGACTGATTTCCTAATTATGTTCAGACAATGCGAGATTAGGCAATTGATCGATGAATGAATTTTTATAATTCCTGTAATTCTGAAATGAAAAATTAGAAACAGGTCATTTTGACAGTTCGGTGTTGGTACAAATGCAGCGAACGTGAGGACGCTCAAGACGCTCTCCATGAATAACTGATTTTAAGATCGCTTCTGATCTCTGCGAGATCAAGACAATGTTACCACAGTGAGACGAACAGAGACAAAACGCAGCAGAGGCCGCTGCAGGCCGTTCGCTCAAAAATAGCCCGTGTTCTCGCCGTTAAAAACGGGACCGCGGATTCGCGTTCGATTTTCGCGTGCGTTTTCGAGCGTGTCCGCGAAAATTGCTGTCGGGTAACGGGTGGACTCGAGATCGCGGCTCGATCGTCCGATCGATCCGTAATCGGTCATTTGCTCCGGCGTTCCACGGCGAAACGGGGCATTTGTTTTTCGCATTTTTTATCGCGCCAAGGTCTCCAGCGCGCGTTATCGTATCTATCGGTCGAGGGAGAGAGAGAGACGTGTACACCGGCGACAGACATTTTTCGGTGCGGAGCCGAACCGGATTGCAACCCGCGCGGTGATTTTTGGCAGCGTTTCAAGCGGGCGAGAAACGAGAGATAGTTGTGTGTAGCCGGCGCAGGGTCGTCGGTCTCTCCGCCAAACTTTCCACCTACTCTCGGTTCGTTAACGACAATAACGTCCGAATTAAACGTTGTCGCCGGGGCCGGCCGGTGTTTCGCGCGCCGCTCCGCTCCCGCGCCCGTTGCCTCGTTACGCGAACTATCATTGAGCCGCCGTGCGCGTTTCTTTTTTTCTAGCCGCGAAATTACGAGAGCGGAAAAGTTACTGGGCGGCCACTCGCGATACAGAATTTCCTGTCGAGTGGCTGGTCGTCTCGAGGACCAAACGATTGACGTCGGATAGTAGTTTGCTAGTGTGCGCGCATTCGGTACAGTTAGTGTCGATCGTTATCGCGGGGCGACGCGCGGCGCGGCAATCGGGGTCTAGAAGTTTCGCCGGTCACGCAATTTAGAATGCGCGCGTTATCGCGAACGGCCTGACTCGGTCCGGCCCGGGCCCGATAAAGTGAAATTTTGATATTCGCGAAACGGACGCGCGGAGCGTGGTGGCGAGGCGAGAGGGAATCGCGCGATGTTTCACGCTCGACGCCGCCGCGCCGCCCCCTCCGGCTCTTTAATCGTCTTCGGCTCGTAATGGCTGCTGCGGTTACATAAAAACAAATCGCGCCCAGATAGAAAGTACCAACGCGCGCGACCACTTGTCGCCGGAATCCGCTCCGAACCGAGACCCGAGCAGCTTCTTCTTTGTTCGGCTCGAGGTTCGACCGACACGCTGCTTGCTCGCCTCATTCGATCTTTTTATTCCGAGCGGCGCGGCGGCTGCGAGCATATGCTCGCCAGTCCTCGCCCGCGAGTTTCTAGGCGGATTCGCCGCGCGACGTCGAAAAATTTCGAGACCGCGAACGGATTTCTACAAGACGCGTCCTCCTACTCCTCTTATACTTCTTGCTCCACGCTCGCGATTTGTACAAATTGTCCTCCGAGGCTCAACGTACGTCAAATTCACTTTTTTATTGATACTTGAATACCGTATTTTATAGAGCGCCGCGAACAATGGAAATTATACGACCGATTTAGTTAACCTTTTGCACTCGTCTGTTATTTTTCTCCGCGAAACGAATTTAACGCGATCGACCAGCATTTGAAATTGAAATGGATGAGCGACGTCCGTGCGCAATTCCTTTGATAGTTGTTGCCCGTGTTCGCAAAAGTCCTAAGTCTTCAATGAACTACGGACTTCGTCACACCGACCTGCAGTTTGTGACAAAAATGAGTAGGTGAAACCCCAAACTTTTTAAAGACATCCACAGTCTACATTTTCATAGAAATCTACAGTCTAATCGTTACACGTTCAATATTCCCATCTTCTTGCGTCTCGTAAGCCACGATGAAATTCGAATTACTCAAATATATCCGAATAGGAATGTACATTATCAGCTGTTCTTAAAAGAATGATTACAATAGGGTGGACAGAGAGACCCAGCACAGTTCCTGCTGGTAGTTCCTCGTCAGCTTAACCGGGCTAAAATAAGAGTGAAAAATGCTCCGAAATATTTCAGCGAAGGCCGTTTCGCGAGCCGCGCGATTCGCCGCGTATTCTTTTCGGCACTTAGGAGCAGGCTGGCCATAGTCCCGCAGCCTGCTGTTTATTGAGCGTGCCGAAAGAGAGAGGAGGAAGGAGAGAGAGACGGAGAGAAAACGAGCCCGAGCACGATAGAGAAAGAGAGAAAGAGGTTTCGCATAGAGCCGACACACTCGGGAGAAAGATGCGTTTATCGCGGTCTAATTTTAAATCTATTCATTCTGTTTCTTTCTTTCTCGCGTGCCCTCTCTCACTCTCTCGTCGCACGACGTTTCTCGTGGGTCTCGGTTTCGATGTCGTTATCGCGAAGAAAGAAGAAATTCGTTTCCCCGGGCCTAGATATATTCTTAGCCGGTTTCGTCGACGAGTACTAAAAATTGTTTTTAAAAAACCGATACCGCGGCGGGCCTAGCGGGAGAGTAAAAAGCATCGAGAAAGAGAGGAAAACAGAGAGAGAGAGCAGCAGGTCGCGCCGCAACGCGATTCCCTTTTCTCTTCTTTGGCCCACCCCCAACCCCCGAACAGTTTTTTCCTCTATTTCCTCCGTCCGTGGTTTTCTGCTCTTTTTCCGCGAACGCGGCGCTTGCATCCGCGGTAACCTGTTGTAAAATCCGGCCGCATAAAAATAGCGGGTGCCAGGCCGTTGCAGAGGCTCGTCGCGCGAGCACTTTATCCTCTCTTTCACTCACTCTCTCTCTCTTTCTGCTCGCTTATCCGCTCGCGCACGCTCGCGAGTTCGAGCGAGTGCTACGTCTCTTTGTATCGAGGGGCGCGTGTTGCAGCGCATCGAGCAAATATTTATTTCACGGGACGTTCCCGGTGCCGGACACCCGTTGCGCTCTCTTGCTCTCCTCTGTTTCTCTCTCTCTCTCTCTCTCTTTTTGCTCCTCTTCTTCTCGTTTTTCCTCCGGCTTCCTCTTTTTTCCTCCTCCTCGTCCAACAACGACGATGTAGCCGCTTTTTCGACGACTGGCCGAATTCCTGCAACGAAAGCGCTCAACTTATGCCGGTCCAGTTTCGCGCCCCATCGCTGCAATTCCAGAAACCATTTGCAGAAATCGACGCCGTGATTCACACCGTCCGTGCAACGATGCGTTACCCGTTTACACGTTTTCTAGTGGACGCTCTAGTAGACGCGTTACAATTGCGGTTCTCAGTTATCTCGGTCTCTTTGTTCGCAGTTTTTCTTTATCGCAGTGATTCGCATTTTTACTCGCACGTTTGTCATACGGAAATCCAATGGGGAATGATCTAATCCTAACATACAATGCTTCAAGTTTTATACGCCGCTTAGCCAATCGGATGCCACAGTTCTGTGCGAACAAATCTGCGAGTCACTTGACACGTTTCAATAAGATGGAGGTAGTTCATTCCTGCTGGATAAAATTATATTAAACGAAGCTGATTGAAGAATACTTTGCAAAGCGGCTGTTCGGTCAGAATAGGATGGATTGTGTCTACTATACACTACTTTGACAAGTCATACAATTTGCTACGAAGCATTCTCCTGCATCTCGCAACTATTACGAAGAAATGCAGTCGAAAGGGGGAGTACTTTCTTCGGCGGCCCTGTCGAAAGAGGCATTTTCTCGATCGTCGGGAGGATCGATCGAGCGTTTCGTTTTCGCGATCGATAAACCTGTTCCCGCGAAAGATCAACGTCGCCGGTGTACGCGTCTTGTGGGCCCGGGAGGTGGGAGGGGGCGAGGGGACGCGTTTTATATCGGGACTCGTGAAACTAGTCGAGGTAAAGAAATTTCGGGGTTACGTAACCCGGTTTGCTAATGGCCTGTTTGCGAAACGCGGAATTCATGCTGCCATCTGCCGACGTTGCCGATTCCGGCGACGCGAGCGCGCAAGTGTGTGTGCACGTGTGTGTGTGCGCGGTTGTAACCTACACCCATTCGTTCTCTCCGTCTGTTCTTCGGCGTGGTGTTCTCTGTCGCGGATCGTCTCCTTGTGCATACATCTATTTACTCGATACTTAGTCATCTTCTCGTTCTCTCTTTCTCTCCATGGTTCCTCCGTCTCGATTCTACAAACACCGTCGTCATCGTTGTCGGTGTGTTCCGCGGTGTTGGTGCGTTTCGGTAGCGGACGATTCGCGCGCGGCTGGCAATTTACTTTCGTATGGCGAACGCGCGAAGGCGAATGACGATGAGGATGACGGCTCGGGACGGGTTCGGGACGAGACGAGACTCGGGACTAAGAGAGAGAGGAGAGGCAGCGGGGGCGGGGGCGAGGCGCCTGCCAAGGCCAAACGAAAGTTCGTTTCTGAACCAAATCCGACGGAATTTTTTATCTGTAGTATGTGTATTTATCGGGGACGCCCAGGTCTAGCTGCTTGTTTTCGCCTCGCCTGCGCTATTATCGATGATGAACTTGAGGTGACCTCGAAAACTGCGCAACAGTGAGCAGCGCGGGTGTCGCGATCAGTGAAAGACCTCGCCGGAGCGACGGAGCTAGAGAACCCGCGGGGTTAGGAAGTAGGGGTCAGGGAGGGGCAGAGGAGAGAAAGAGAAAGAGAGAGGAGGGGCGTTTACACTTTCGCTCTATATCATTTGCTGTCACGGGCCGCGATCTCTTTTTCTCCCTTTTTCCTCGTTTCGCGACGCTTTCCAAAACCGTTCGCCGCGCGATACCGCTCCCGAGCCGCGTTCTTTCCTCTCTTCTCCTCTCCCGGGACCATGTTCCATTTTTTCTTTGATATACGTCTAGAAACTTTGAATTTCGAAGGTAGGAACCGCGGTTAGAGAGTCACGCGTTTATCTAGTCGCCAAGCGGAGTCGTAGATTTGAGCGGGTTACGTAAGAGAGTCGTGGCAAAAAATCGATCGTCGCGTTCTGCGATGGGGACGGGACTTTCTTTCGCCGCCCATTGGCGAACTGGTAACGGCCACGGTGTTATCGCGGGATTTTCGAGGAGCGATCGGAAATGAATAGAGCTTGTTTACGTTATTGGCCGAATCGCGATCTCCGAGAGAGGCGTACGCCACTCTTGCTCTCTCACTCTGACTCTCATCAAAGAGAGTGATAGAGAGAGAGAGGTAAGGTGAAGGTCTACTCGGTCGCGGTGCTTAATTCATCGAGGCAGTTTAGTTTCGAGCCCCACCGCCAGTCTCCAGCAGCGATCGAGAGCACAGACGAGACTCTCGCGAAGAAATTGGCCTTGCTTCATCGTTCTCGATCGGCCGGCGGCGGCGAGCAAAAGTCATCATCAACACATAGAGCCCGCGAACGAACGTCCCCATAGATCGTCGAGTAACGAACATATCTCGGACTGGTTGCTCGATTTTCTCCGGTCAAGCCCCGAAAGAAAGGCGGCGAGCCAGGAACACAGAGTTATCGGTTTGATCGCGGCAGTGATTTCGCGAAACGCGCAACCGCATATCGAGGGAAAAGAGGGCCTGGGAGGGCCAAAGGGAGGAGGGTGTCGGAGGGGACGAGAGAGCTCAAGTTCTTGCTCCCGTTCTCCTCCTTGGTTCGCGAGAGCCCCGTCTTCTCCGTCCACGTACTCCCCCCACCGCTGTCCACGTAACTCTTTCAAAAAGTTCGTAAGACTCGCGTAACCAATCCGGAAGCTACTTAGATTTTTCCCTCCCCGCCGATCCCTCTGTCCTTTCCTCCCTACCTCTCTCCCTCTCCCCCGAGCCCTGCGTCCCCCTCCTCCTCTACATGGGTTCTCTCCTGTTCCCTCCTGATTCTTTCCGTCTCTGTCTCCTGGTTTCCCTTCTTGCGCCAGAGAGAGCGAAGTCGCCCCCCCTGTTCGGCCCTCCTCGTCGTCGTTGGCTGCTCCCGGAGTTTCGTAGTCGCGCGCGGAGTGTAGCGGAGCTATCGATCGCCGTGGCTCTCCGCGCTTAGAGTCAACATCAGTCATAATACAGCGCAACGGCATACGGGGGGTTATTAAGAATAATACGCATCCTAGGTATATATCCCCTTCCCGAGGCGAGGCACCGCGGAAAAACAGGGGAAGGAGTGCGGCTCGTGGGGGAGGCGAGAGGGGGGAGGGGGGTGGTTCCCGTTGCTAGGGTAACCGGCTGGGTAAAATCCCGCAAAGAAGAAGCATCGCCCGTTATGTTCCTGTGTGCCGGCTCTTCTGTGCTGCTCTTGCTCTTGCTCTTGCTCTCGCCTGCCACACTTACACGCCTGTTACCACCGGGCGCGCTCTCCCGTTGTATCGACATCTCATCCTCGGCGGACGTTATACCGGCTTTTATGAGACGATGAATACGCGTACGCTCGCCCTTCTTCCCCCCTCTCGATCCCCCCCGAGAAACCCTCCGCCCTTCGTCGAGTATCGAAAGGAGATCGCGACACGCAGGAGGTTGTCGCATAAATGTAGGATCTTAGGAGAAAGAAGGAACCGAGCTGATCAGCTCCTGACATCGCCCATGATCGAACCCTCCACTATCCCAGTTGTTCTACGAGGAGTCGTGTTCGCGTTGATTCTGATCAGACCGAGACGAACTCGCGGGAAAAAGATATGTATTCCTCGTCCACGAGAAGATGGCACATATTTCGACGGAGGGGGATCCCACCCCACTCTGAGCACTAGTGTAGTAGAGATGTAGGGTTCTGGAGGGACAGCGGAACATTGTCATGATCGCATCGTTCTGTTTGTTGTGCCATCTTCTCGTGACCGATGACTACTATGTGCGTTTAAGCTGTTCGCCTTTGGCCTCTCTCTCGCTCTCTCTCTTTCTGTCTTTTCTGTTACCACCCCCGAGACCCCGCGCGCGGCGTCCACCCCCGACGATCTAGCCTCTCGACGCGGGACGAGGAGTCGTGTCGGCTCGTGTGTGCGATTAATTAATACCGCGGGACACCTCGGTTGGACTCAGCCCCCTCCTCTTTGGTTGCAGACCGGGAGGTCGCCGAGGAGGACGGGGGTTGGCAGTCCGCTACCAACGGAGATGGTCAACGGGAAAGATCGGCCGATTGCCAAGGTCAGGCGGGAAGTGGCCGGTGTGTGGTGGTGCAGGGACACCAGCAGCACCAGGAACTGCCGATAATCGATCTGTTAGACGACATAACCGATCAGATGCAGATCGTGCTCAAGTCGGAGCCCATGTCGCCGAAGATAGACGAGCTCGAGTCCTGTCTGCTCGCCGAGCAGCTCGATCCCACCGGGGATCGCGGCTCGGTCGCTTCTGTAAGCAACAATCGTCGTCCGAGCCAGCATCAGCAGGCATCGAGAACGTCGTTGAACGAGACGACCGTGCCGTTCGCCGATCTACGCTGGCTGACGCAGAACGGCAACCAACAGACCACCGCCACGAACGCCAAATCCCGCGATTCCTCGCGGAACGATCAGCAAGAGAGCAAACAACAATCGTCGTCGAACAACCGCTCGACCAGCGGCACTTACTGCAACTTCTGCCAGAAGACGTTCTCGCGAGCCTGGTCCTTGCAGAGGCACCTGGCGGACACGCACTTTTACGTGCCTCAGTCGCTCTCCTGCGATCAATGCGGCAGGAGTTACAAGTCCAGGAACAGCCTGGTCAGCCACAAGAGCCAGTACCACGCGAGGAAGGAGCGCAAGGAGCACGAGGAACCGTGCGAGGTCACGTATTGACCGGCGTCCAAGGTTTACTGACCGAATTGCGCCGAGGACCACCACGTCTTGACCCCGAGTACCCGAGGCTCCTCCGAGACCCGTCCCCGCGATGCGAAACGATCGCGAGATGTCGTTTAGGCTTTTGTAAATACCGTGAACCTCCTTCTCTTTTGTACATATATACTTTCCTAGATCAGGCGTGGGCAGCGAGACAGAAGCCTGTCTCGTTCTCCAACGCAGTAGGCGTGGCTTCCACGCTCCTGTCGGAGCCAGTTGCCCCACGGGGCTAATTGAGGGCCCAAGCCTGCTCTAGGTGGTGCTTCACATCTCCGCCACCCTGAACGTTCTAGTCTTCCGACCGTGTGGAACGAGTTACCTCGATACACGCCAAAGAAAGTATACAAATCTAGTAGACATACACGATGCCCGCGTTTAGCCTAAGTTCGAGAAACGGGGTGCTCGCCGGAAGCACAACCCCCGCGCTGCGCCGCGCCGGTCGCGTTTCGCTTTTTGGAAATGAGTTCCGCCATCTATAAGTTGCCCGGCGAGTTCGCGCGCGAATCGATACGTCTCTCTTTCGGTAACCACCGTGCTCTTCTTCATCTACACCCCCGCCAGAAAACCGGCTCCGAGGGTAGTTTCTACCCCCAACACGGCGACAAAGCGAACTCTCCGCGCAGCTTTCACCGCCACCCACCCCCAATGGTCGATCACACTGAGAGGCTGTTATCCGCTCGCCGTTTCGCGCTTCGATCCGCTTCGGGATTTTTGCCGACGGAGCTTCGCGTCTCAGTCGACGCGTTTCGTCGCGTACGCTCGTCGGTGGAATCGCGCTCGCGTGCGCCGCGACCAAGGACGAATCTATTTATCGGACGATTGGACTATAAACCCATCCTATCTATCTGACCGGGCCTTTAAAAATAATTTTCAAGATACGGGCCGAACAAGACGTACCGTAATCGTTCCGTCCCGCGTCTCTTGCCAGAAAAATCACTGATGTAAGGCCGTCGACGAATGTTATTAGCGTGTAGCGTGGATGTCGTTTAGAGCTGATTGAGAAAATAAAGGACGATTCGAAGGAAGGAAAACCCGTGTTTTTCTTGAAACGCCAAAGAACCCACGTCTCCGATTGCACCTCGACCCTCCCGACAATCGCGCGCACGTGGAACTCTATTCTTCGACGAAACGAGAAAAACTTGACTAAACAATAAGCTGCATTATATCAACCGTCTTTCGCCTCTCATCGCATCATCCCGTGTCTTAGGCCAATATAATCACACTCTTGTATAGATATATGTATATCCTTACAATGTACATATATGTATAGTCAACACACGTTACTACCTCCGAGATATCTACTCTGCTCTCTGTCTTGCTGTAAATAATACGCATCGACATGGATACATCTCTGGTGCTCTGAAAAACACTAACGTCATCGCTCACGATCGTTCACTGGAATCTTGGAATTGCTTGCACTCCTACTATCGTAATGCGCTATATAAAAAAAAAACACCAAACAACTCGCAAAACAAAAAACATCAGAGCACAACGAAATACGAAGTAAGAAAAAAAAGGGGGCCAGGGGCACAGGCTGTTGTCTTCTTCTTCTCCGCGAGGAAGAGTCTCCCGCCGAAACGACCGTGTCGCCATTGTCAAGCGTCGTCGGTTAATAAGCGATCATGTGTGTACAGAATATAGTTTTCATTAGACGGTCTTTCGGCAAGCAAGATTGACAATGGCGACCGTGTGCGAGGCTCGAGACGCTCTCCTCAGGTGGACTCAGGTGCGAAGACGAGATCGTAGAACGTGCGTAACGAGACGAAGACGCTCTGTGGTGTAGCACCTGCACAAAGCATTGTCACGTGGTTCCAAAAAAAAAAAAAATAAAAAACCAAACTAAAAAAAGTACGAAAAACAGTTTAACGCAAAACCGTAAAACGGACAGTTTGAGCACGGCTTGATCGGGTGACGGTGTGTGGCAACGTGCGCGGACAAAACTAATCGAGAAAATGGGCGCACGAATGTTTCCTCTATCGGCTCGGCAAATAAAAACAATCCTGCAAAAGCAAAATAAAAACAAATACAATCGAACGCAAACATGGTGGTAGATGGTGGTGTTAACGAGTGAAAGCGAGACGACTAGAAATAGTAAACAAAACCGAAAAACAAACAAACAGTAGATGACGATCAGTAGATCGCCGGACATAGAGGCACACACACACGGCTAGAGGCTAATGGAGGACTCTAGAGAGCGGACGGGAAAGAAAGAGACTCTGTTCTGTTTCCCTGTCTCGCGTTTTCGTGTGCCCCCTCCTCGTCGTCCAACGGACAACTAATCAGTCCGCGGGTGTTGTAAGTCCGGCGACAAAAAAAAAACTAAAAACAAAACCCCGGGCCTCGTGACAAAGCAACAAAAGTAACCCCCTGTGTCTGGTTCTGCCGCCAGGTCAGTTGGCCGGCAGCGGCGCCGCGTCCGATGAGTTTCGATGCGAGCCTTGCAACAAAATCCTGACCTCCCTAACGCGGTTGAAGCGGCACATACAGAACGTGCACACCAGGCCCAGCAAGGAACCGATCTGTAACGTCTGCAAGCGGGTTTACTCGAGCCTGAACAGCCTGCGGAACCACAAGAGCATCTACCATCGGCAGCTCAGCAAGAACGAGCAACAACGCAAGAAGATGGAACAGATGCGCGAGCGGGAGAGAGAGCAGAGAGAGCACACGGAGAGAGCGAGCTCTCAGCACCAGCCTCAGCAACTGCAGCACCCGGATCAGCAGCCACAGCCGCGATTAGGATAGAGCTTGCTCGCGGGAGCCACTGGGGCAGACATGGGGCGCTTCCGATTGTCCCCAGGGGCAAAACGATGCAATCGAAAGTGATCTCGCGACAAAAATTCACAGCGCCCGACAACCATCGATTTTTTGATGGCGTGTCCTCCCCATGCGTGCTCTCATGCCTGCCCCAACACAGGCTTTTCTTCTTCTAGCTAGATCGCGAGGATCCGAGATATATGTACAATATATATATATATATATATATATATATATATATATCAGGGATCGAAAGTTGTTCCACGACGCGTAGGCTGATTCATGCGGCGCGCGCACACTCGTTGAAGAATCTCCTTTAAAAAACAATGGTGTCGGATTTATCGGTATCGTTTGGGTTATCTGTTAGACGTCGACGCTTTTGTCGCTCGCGATACGCTATTGTCGATTCGGTTTCGATCCGCGTGTACGTTCTCTAGCGTCGATCATTGGCTCGCACACTCGCCCCCCACCCTTCTCCCGCAACGACATCCGAGGAGGATGTCCTCCACGCCCTCCCCCCGTCCCCCTCCAGGGTGTCCTTGAATTCGAGTCGCGGGAAACACTATGTGATAGTAGACACGACACTGTTATTATAGTTTTCGATGGAGTTCTTCTTTCGAGCGGATCAATAAGAAAAAAATATGGAATGAAGTAATGGGATTCTAGAGAGAGAGAAAGAGAGAGAGAGAGAGAGAGAGTGGAGAGAAAAGAGATGAGCGTGTTAGAGCGTCGAGGTCGACAAATTTAATTTTTCTACTGAGGTTATAAAGAGAGAGAGATTTATATGATGAAAAAGATATATTATATATAAATATATGTATACATGAGACGGACGTCGCGCTACGTGTAAATAGTTAAGCTGATCGGGTCGAGCAACGGGGTTCGGATGTACTCCTTGCTTAGAACGCGTTCTTTATTTAACTGGAACAGAAAATATCGAAAAGGAAAGACAACAAAAAAAAAGCAAACAAAGCTACGTTCCCCCGTTTATTTTTATAGTTATACTCGCGAGGGGTGGTTTATGGCCGCCTGGCTACAGGTGTCGCGGAGAGAGACGTCGCAGTACAAACCTGAAGAATAAATCATAAGTTCAAACGTGTCCTAAGTTAGAGCCTAAACAGAAAAAAAAATCGAGCCGCTAGGTCTCCCCATTCTTCTCACCCTATATCCTCTATTCCGTTAGGTTTAATGCATTCTCTTCTCTGTTACCCTTCGTCCTTCTTCCCGTTTCGTCCTGTGGTGCGAGCAGCAGGAACAGCGATTCCGATCGCGCTAGAAATCCGTCGTTCTTTTTTTAAATCGCCTCTTGGAAAATCGTTTTCAATTTCTTGTTCGTTTTGCGTTATGTTCATCACGGAGTTAACCGTCGACGAGGCTGGCAGCGCAGCTTCTCCGTCGAGACGCGCGGAATTGTGATAGAGAGTTTCTCTTAGGGCGTTCCTGCGTTCTATTTGTACCGTCCACTTGACATGCGAATGTTGGCCTGCCACATGTAATACCAGGATTTTATTGACTTTGGGAAATGACTGAATAAATTGGAATTCATTATTTTAGCATGTATTTTAACAAAAATTGGACAAAATCTGTATACTCGATCTTCTTCGACTGACAAGGCAACGCATACCAATCGCTTTTAACGATAGTCCTTCTGGAATTATTTTAGTTTTGATCCTTGAGACTAGCGCAGCATTGACGGATTCCAAAAGGACGCGAGGTGAAAGTTTTGAATTTCTGACTCGGCCAGCATTGATTTGTCAATCGAACAGTGAAGGCCAGGGACCGTGGGAACGCCGTTGACGTTTGACTGCGGGAAAAATTGTGGCAGAGAGATCGATACACACAGCATCATCGTGCGTAGGATATAGTTGAATCGACGAGGAGAGCGTGTCGCTTATCCGTAGAATGTAAATAAAAAAAAACAATCCGTTCGATCGGTCATAGACGAGCGCGCTTCTCTGTACATATGTACGTAAGAAAACACGTCTTTTATATCAGGATTTATCGATACCGGCGTGAGCATCGCGCGCATAATACCCGCATACATAACGCAATATAATCATATACCGTCTGTTTTTTTTTATATCGCTAACATCGCCGTTTCTCATTTTACTACTTTTGTTATATCGGGTTTCACCGAGCGAGGGAAGGGACACAAGCGAGTCTCGAAAACGGTGGGCCCCGTGTTGTATACACACGCACACACAGAGACACACACGCGTGACGCTTCACTTTGTTTTCCTCTTCCGTTCCGTGTCGCTAATTATTAATCGGACTCGGCCAAATTCTATACGAAACGTTTCCGAACGGGGCAGAAGAGATTTGTTTCGCATTATAATTACTCTCACCACGATTATTATTAATGTTCTTATTATAATTGATACACGAATCACCATTATGATTATTGCTATTATTACTGCTATTATCATTATTATTTATGAATAAAATGTTTCTTTTGTACGCTGAGAGAGAGCGGCCCCCCTCCAACAAAACAAACCCAGACCCCCGCCCCCTCTGATAGACCCCACCTGGACACGCTCCTCTTGCACGGGAAAGGTGTTGTGCACGAAGAGTGGTTTGCACATACACATACAAGAGAGAGAAAGAGAGGGAGAGGAGGTGCACACACTACCAAAGAGGTGAGCGCGGTGAGAGCGCCGCTCGTTAACCTTCGCCTGCGGTGATTACGCAACCTGCCGTGTCGCGACGCGCGCCGCCCGGTGGTTTTCGCATTTTCTTTTTCTGCGTTCCGTTCCATTCCGTTTCGCTCCGTGTTCCGTCCCGTTCTCGGACCGCCGCGCAATGCAGACACCTCCGTTGCACCGCCGTTGCACCGCATGCGCTTCCGGTCGACCCACTTACACCACCCGTGGTACCTTCGCCCCGTGATACTGCACTCTGTTGTACAAGCGCCCCAGACCCCGTGACACGCATACGCTCGGCCGAGGTGCCTCGTCTCGCCTCGCCTCGACTCACCTCAACCTCGCCTCGGCCCCGAAGTCAATGGGTGCGCGTTTCACGCTCCGAAGCACCCGAGGGTCAGCCTCCGTCGAGAATACGCCGTTACACCGGCAGAACCTTCAAACCTCCTTCCTCCTCTTCGCTGAGGAACCTTCGGCCTCCTGCGACCTCCCAGCAACTCTCGGGGACGCACAATACCACTGCGGTTACTGGATAACTGTCCCCCATTCAAGTACAATTCCAAGAGATTTGACAAGATAGACCTATGATCTGCTTCTTTGTCTATGATTCTAGGTACGGGGGGCGAACTGCGACAGTTATCCCGGAATTACTGCACTTTCTGGATCGCCATTCTATTCGTTCTGAAATGATTTTGCTACCCTTCGATACAGCAATTCTGAGATAACCATCTGATTAGGCCGTATAGATAAATTCAGGGAAGGGGTTAGTGGGGTTAAACAGAGCAATTCTCGGATAACTGTACCAGGTCTGTTAACACTCTGGAGAGCCTAAGTAGATCGTCATCGAATGATTCAGGGCCTACATTTTATTTTTCGATCCTGGGGGTGGGTCTTACAGGATTCTTCGGGTGGGGATGAAAAGAGACAGTTATCCGGGAATTACTGTATCTTCTCCGCTTCAAGGACCTCCCGTGTATTCGTTAAGAATGTAATTCTCGACTGTCTCGAGGCTTTCTGGTCGGAATCTAGTCGAAAAGTGCCAAGCTGCGCGAGATCATCCCTTATAAAATTATCTTATATTATTTTAGAACTTCATTTATAATTTGTTGGATGCACAATAGCGGTCATAAAAAATGTTCATGCATCGTATTGTATAAAATTATTAAAAGCCAGTGCCAGAATAATAATTCTCAAAGTATCTAAGAATCTAAGTATCAAAGTATATAAGAAATACCACGACAGACTGTATTATTAAAAACAGCAATGCAATTTTAATGACTGCTACGAGTATTTTTATTTTAAGAGCACAAGCTAAATTGAACCCTGCATACTTTTACACTAGCAACCGAATGACATGATTCTCCCTCGATTGAAAATCGGTTTGAAAGAATGATTTTAACAATGAAAGCCAATCAAATAACTGTGCGTTAAGGGGTGAATGGAGCATGGCACTTGGACGTCGGACCCGTTGACTCCAGAGTCTTTACAAATCCATATTGCTATCTCTGGAATCAATGCGTCGAGACCGGATGCAGACTGTCCCGCGAATAGCCTTGGAAAGTTAGCGCATCCTCGTTCTCGCGACACTTCGAAGGATTAGAAGGACTCGTCGCCTCGAGACTGGCCGAGAATCCCGACCTCCGTCGGCGTACGACGATCGCCGATCGTTGCGTAACCCACGGCCAATGACAAACCAGAGCCCCGAGCCACCTTTCTCTCTGCGATCGGAAACCCGGTGAAACAGATCGGAGAACCTCGACTGACAAAAACAGAGACACGAACGTCAGAAATAAATAATTCGAGCGGCCGCAACTAACGTACGTGTTCTCTCGTGGTTCGGGGGTCGTTGAGAGGAGCCAGAGAACAACATAAAGCTGCCACCACGGGCGATCGGCGGCCTCCTCTCGATGCATGTGTCTCCTTTTGCCCGCCCCACCCTTCAACACCCCTATCTCTTTAATCACACCTCGATCACATACTCGCAACTCACACACACACACATACACGTGTCGATCCTCTCTCGCTTCCTAACCGGTCGCTTTCACCTTTGTCCCGATCATATAATCCCCACACGCCTTGTTAACGAGGAGTTTCCCCGACTCACAGAAACCATACTCACCAAACCCCCCCCCCCCCCCACACCCCCTTCAACCACACTCACTCTGGCCCTGCGTATCGAAGAACACCATCAGCGTAAACACTAATCTTGTCCAGTGATATTAATGGCAGTCGTATCTTTGTTCTTGTTTGTTCCCGGTCCCGCTCGCTCGGCTATACGTTCGGCTCTGGTTCGTCATTGTTCTGTGTGTACCTACCCGCTACCTTCACGAACACGGATTTGCGCTGGGGGTCCATCCACAAACGTGGCTCTCCGTGTGCCTCCTCCTACGCCACAAATATTGGTTCGTAACGGAAAATATCTTTTCTTTTTAATTGGGTGTCGATAATTTAATAACGGACGTATATATATATGGTGCTTGGTCTCTCTCTCTCTCTCTCATTCTCTCTTTTTCTCTCATTCTCTCTGTCTCTATATAAACATTTAATCACCTTGCGATTCTTCGTATATATTTTATTATTCAATGTCTCTGCTTCTAAACATTTTTGCCACCTAACTCTCTCTCACTTTTTCTTCTCTTCCTCTTTTCTCTATCTATCTGTCGCTCTCTCTCTCTCTCTCTCTCTAACCTTCGCATATTTATTTAACGTATTTACCCGTAAACGACCGATCGCGTCCGTACAAAACGAAAATCGTGTTTCGCGAATTGGAAACGATGGAACAGTCGGTCAACCGTCCGCGATACTCGCGATGCGACTGTCGCACTCTATGCACGGCAGTTTGATGCCGCAGGGAGTGTTCACCTGCGACGTGTGCGGCAAGAGCCTCTCGACGAAGCTCACCCTGAAACGGCACAAAGAGCAGCAGCACTTCCAGCCGCTGAACAGCTCCGTGTGCCTGGTCTGCCACAAGACGTTCAGAACGTTGAACAGTCTGAACAATCACAAGAGCATCTACCACCGTAAACAGAAATAGAGCCGGTTATCGTCGCGTGAGGCTCGCGCGCCGTGCCGAGGAACGCTGTAAGAAACGAGAGCTTTCGAAATAGGGGGCGAGGAACAGGAAGGAAGAAAGGAAGAAACGGAGGAGGAAGAAGACGGAAAGAACGAACTGAGGAGAGAGGGATAAAAAACGGTGCCAATGGACGCGACGGGACACGGGTGGAACGGCCGACACGTCGACAGCATGTCCGCGTTCGAAGAAAATGGGGGAAGGTTTCGCGCGCGCGTCTCTGTGTTCTTCTCATTTCTCTTTTTTGTTCGTTGTTCGCCCGAGGGTGTTGTTGCGTTTGTTGTCGCCCCTTGTGTTGGTCGTTGAACAAAAAAACGGGAGAGGATTCCGCGCGGTTATACACGGAATTGTTGTTACATTGTTAGTTATTAGGATCGGTTGCGCGTTCGTCCGTTCGTTCGTAACGTTCGTTGGCTCGACGGCGACGCTCCGTCGACGGTTTCCATGGGACCAGTTGCTGTAAACCAAGACTTCTCTCGCGTCGGTGTAGCTTTTTTGAATCGCATCGATTTGGGCCGAGAGTTAGTATAGTCGGCGCCGCATGCTGTCCACGATGCCGGGGGAGAGGAGAGGGTCCGAAGGAGCAACGAAGGAGAGAGAGAGAGAGAGGAGAGAGGAATAAACGCACACACAGTCCGAGAGGATATATTCTAAGGAAGCGTGAATGGACGATCGAAAGAGCTGGCGCGGATAGACGGAGAGAGAATGAAAATCAGTGCTTCCAAACACACGATGGACGCGCGTGGCGATATTCTTTTTGTTGAACCGGCATATCTCGTTGCGTTCTCACTACCGGAACCGAGAAACGCCGACGATCGTTCTTCGAGATTTCGCGAACCGGCCCGCGGAGACGTGTCTCCTCGCGCGGGACACTGCTGTTCTGCGAGAAGAACGATATTCCGGACTTGTCCCGTCCGCAGCTCGAGGTCCGATCGGCTGCCCAAAGCTTCACGAATGTGTCACGAGACCCTCGTTTGCCACCGAACGCACCCGCGATCGTCGTCAACGCACCACCGATCAACACCGTCAAAACCCCCTTCGCGAAATCTCTAGCCGCGGAGACACACGCGATCGCGACGGCCAAGCCGCATAGCTATTTTCGTCTACTTTTATACCGCAATCCTCTCGGTCTTTCTACGATACTCACGAGACAATTCGACGGTAGAATTTTCGACGAATCACTCGAAGCTTCGGAGCTCGAGCCGCCAGCCTTCTCTCCTTAGCATCGCGTCGTCGCCAGGACGATACAGACGCTATTAAATAGCGGTACCCTATTGGTTCAGGTGTTGAGAAGAATACAGTGTTCCCTCTACAGCGTCGCCGTAGTGGGAAGACGATTCCCTATGTGGGTGTGGCTTCGTGGCCCTCGATTTTAAATCCGGGTGATAATATTACGAGGTCATATCTGCTGTAGAGGGAATTCTGTGATACAGTGAGGATATCAGGCGGAGATCTCTGAGTGGGCGTGGTCTCGTGGCCCCCGATTTTAAATCTAGATACTGTACAGAGATCTCCGGGTGATTGTGCTAAAGTAAAGTTAAAGGCGTGACGGTAAGGAAGGAAGCGGTGCTCGCAGAGCTCGACTGTTTCGCTTCCCGGAAGGACTATTCCCGAGCGGATCCGCGATCGAATCGCGAGCCGGTTCGTCGGCGGTGCGTTGGCCGACGGTGGCGCCCGGTGGTTGGCTTCGTAGCGACGGTGGGCGTGGCCCGAGGGAACGCGGGAGTTTCGAATTCTCTGGCGAGCACTCCACAAGCTCGCTACACACGTCCGTTCGCGCGCGAATATTCGCCGCGTTCCCTTATCGTCGCCGGCCGCGCGGCGACACCACTCTTCTTTCTGTAGCGAACAGATACGGCTTAAATCGCAGGCTATACACGATAGGTTAGGCTTACGTATTTCGACGTGGAGGAAAAGGAGGAGGTTATGTTAGCGAACGGGAAAGAAAGAAAGAAAGAAAAAAAAATGAATAATACTTCCAGGTGTCCGAGACACCATCGTCCACACTAACTTTAGGCGGGAACGTGTCCGAATACATGTTTCGACAAGACTGTAAAACGAATATTGAATTAACCAAGAAAAGACTCGAGAATCTTTTAATTGTTTCGATGTTCGAGGGGGTACCGGGGGTCGGGGGGAGGGTTTTGCCGAGGGAAAGAAAAAAGAAAGCAAGCGATGAGAGCGCCGGGGTGGGACGGGTGGGGGGGTTTTCACTGAAAAGTACACGCGCGCGATAGCAGCAAAAAGGGGATTGGGTGGGGAACAGGGGTGTTCTTCTTCCGTCGCGGATCGATAACGATCGATAAACACACGGCGGTACGTGGGCTGTAAAAAGTGGTAGATAAAAGTTACGAAATGTTATGTTAACGGGTCGGCGCTCCTTCGACACAACGGAGGGGCGGGGCGGGGGCGGATACGGGAACGAGCGAGAAAGTAGGAGGGGGTACGCGGGGGCGTACCAATCGATCCCTCCGAGAGGCGACTCCGTTATCGTTTCGCGACGGACCGTGAGAAAGGACGTACATTGATATAATATAATATAATATATACGTATATATTTTATCTTAATATATTCATTCCATATTAAATGCTTTAGCGGGGGTACCTTGCACACAGACACATATTCATTTTCAATGGTATACCGGGCTTTACGTAAAGTACCTTATCTTATTATTATGATTACCTTCTTCTTCTTCTTTTTTCTATATTATGATTATTATCACAACTATTGTTTCTTATTACCACTGCTACACTACGTTTCATATCGCTAGGAATCGATTCTAGTGCACGAACGATTTCCAACGAGACGCGCCGTGCTTTCGATGATGATCATTCGGTCTCATAGGTTCTTTCGAGGTACACATCTCGACGAAAACACTTTTTCCACACTGGACAAACCATCGAATGACCTAACAGTTGCGTGTGTATCTTTTCGATTCCGTTCGCTTGTTCACGGTGACTCTGTTATTATTTTCGTTCGGTTTCCACACCTGTCGTCACCGCGTTAATTAACCCGTTCTCCCTTTCGGGCTCGATCATCGTCCTCGGAAAAGAGAGTCTGACTTTTCACACAATACTCGAGCGGGGGAGGAAAGCTGAAAAGGAAGAAGACGCTTGTCCGATCCTCCAGCGGCCTTGACGCGTTCATTTGCATACACGCGCACGCATATTCACGCAAATGCGCGCACCATACGCACCGTGCACGCACACACATACACACGGCCCTCCCATTCTTCGCCAGTTATTCGCGCCTAACCGCGCACGTACCGTCTCCGCTTTCTTACTCGCGCTTTCTCGTGTTTTCTTTCTGCCGGCCGTAATCGCGACGGCGACGACGAGACGCAAAGGGGGGACGGACACGAACCGGTGACGACATCCAACGTTTCACGGGAAGTCCGTTCGAGACGCGGCGGAAACCGCGCTCGGTTTTCTGACGACTCCGCCGAGCGTAGAGGAGAAACACGGTCCACTAACACTGACAGGTTACTTATATTAACTAAACGATAATAGCCATATATACATATAACCGACTACATAGCATATACCTATATTTTAGTAGAACTTTGATAAGCCACCGGTCGAGAACTTCCTGATGGTCGCGGGTCGTTGGACGACCTGGCCGAGACCCGATTCCATTCTTCTTCGCCCTTGTTACATTGTTTCTTCTGATTATACGCAATTTGCAACGGTTCCATGATGCTCGGTGCATCGTCTGATTGATGTTAACTGCACTTTGAGGTGGCTGACCCAGCGAGACCATAGGTTAGAGGTCCTTGAGGACGGCAGTTAGAGTCAACGAGCATTTGCAATATTTTTGGCCGCACTCAAAGTGTCCATTTTCTATAATTGTTAGAAGATCTCTTCAGGGTTTGACCCTTCCGTAGAATAATTTAGTAACGCCAATGAGGCCACAGCCAAGACATTCTTTCAAGAGACAGAATAGCTAGCAGCTTTAAGCATTGTCTCGAGATGTTGCAAAATTTTTGTGGCACTCGAAGTGCCCTCTTTTCTACAATCGTCAAAAGATCTCTTCAGGGTTTGACCCTTTTGTACGATAATTTATTAACAACGACGGTGAGACCACAGCCAACAGATTCTTTTAAGAGATAGAGTGCCCCCTTTTCTACAATCGTCGGAAGGTCTCTTCAGGGTTCGACCCTTTTGTACAATAATTCAGTAACAACGAGATCACAGCCAACAGATTCTTTCAGGGGACTGGGCAATTCAATACATCAGCAATCAAAGTGTTCCTTGTCCAGTGTCAGGATAGAAATGAGATCCTTTGGAAGATGCCAAGGTCTTGGAGCATTGAGAATTTGCAAAATTTTCAAGAAGTCAACATAGAAAGCTGCTGTAGTAGTTGAAGTGTTCCTTGTTCATAGTCGGAATAAGCAGAGTTATTTTGAGCATTGAAAATTTCTAAAATTGTGAACATGAATAATGTAGAGAATTGTCCCTTGCCTAGAACTGATCGAGTAATGAAAGTTTGCAAAATTTTTAGAAAAATTTCAAGAATCCCCTTTGTGATGAGTCAGAGTAGACACTAAGGTCCTTTGTAAAACGAAGCTTAGGAGTTTAAAAATCGGCAAAAATTATTTTGCAAAAAATTTTGAAGAGGTCACTATAGAGAACTTGAAGTGAGAGAGAGAGTTAAAGTGTCCGTTGTTCGGAATGAGAACCGAGATGTTCAGCCAGACGAGGCTGAGGTCTCGAGCATTGAAAGATTGCGAAATCGCGTGTAGGTGAATTTGGCGAATCGTTTTTTTTTGCTACGATAGCAATGTTTGCCGACCGCCGGACCCAAACCTTTATCTACGGCCTCGCCGGGTTTACTGACACCGCTGTATCGTTATCTTGTCGTGTCTAGAACGTATCAGCTCGCCGTCAGGAAGGCTTCGAAGCTCCCCGAACGATAAACATATAGACAGACTAGGTCCCGTCGTGCGTCGACATTCGTAGAAGATTGATCGCAAAGTAATTCGCGGAGCACACACAGGACACACAAAAATATATATATACATATATATATTGCAGCGTGTACACCCGAGAACAACCCGTACACTGCGCATCCATTGTACAAACGGTGAACTCAGCCAGGCAGACAGACCCCGTTTATACACACGCAGAGATACGCACATAGAGTACATATATGTATACGTACATATAATATACAGAAAGTGAGACACGTACGTGCACACAGTACTGAGAGACACACATATACGGCCAGCAGCCTCGATATAGAAAATATTTGGCCGGCGCATACGAAATTGTTGTTTCGAGAGAGCGGCTTCAACGAACTTGTCTTCCGCTTTCTATTTTATTCGATCGAATCAAATATTTGCCGTGCAACGCGAAATTATACAGAGTGTATACAGGATTTTTTTTTAATCCACTTTTTAATACACTCGTCCACGAAAAAAAATATAAAATAATTGTACAAACTTCGGAATTTCGGAGCGAATCAAAACAAATAGTTAGAGAGCGGGAGAGAGAGAGAGAGAGAGAGAGAGGACGGGATTTGATGATTTAATTGGTGCAATTTTCGGCACGGTCGTTTTATTTATTGTGCAATGGCGTTATCACGGTTCACCGATGCTAGCCGCGTCTCTTTTTCGCGTTTTATTGGCCCCGTTTTATCCCTGCAGAGTTCTCGTATTCGCCGGCCGGATTCGGTTATCGACGTCCAACGGAGCACACGTTGACACACGAAGGACATACACACACCTATACACACACCTGTACATCGTTTAGATAGGCTATGATAATTTAAATTAGATTGTACCATTCGGTTCAAGTGGTCCGCGTCGCTCGTACTTTTGTCGAACATACTTCCGCGAGGAAAAATCGGTCGTTTCTCCTTCTCGCGTGGACTCGAGATTCGAGCTTGTCCCGTTAGAATTTCGATCGACACGGACTATGAGAGAATGAGTGTATGTGTGCGTATGCATGGGTGCGAGAATGAGACCGAGCGACGAGGGATCGTTCAGCAGATTTTTCTTTAAAGCTCGAAGACTATGGTCGACGCCGAACATTATCACGCGAATGAAATACCGAGTGGAGGTAGCAAAACGAACGTTGCCGGGAATAAGAGTGTAGTGTTTCTATGTTCGGTTCGGGAAGAGGAAACGAAGAGGAGCGAAGCTTTAAATTGCGAGAGAATGTGCGAGAATGTGCGAGAGTGTGGCAGAGAAGAGAGAATGAGGGGAGAGAGTAACGAAACACAGTTTTATAGTAGTCAGGACTGGTGAAAGAACTGATATTGATAATATTTAAACTAGTAGATTTATTCAAAGAAATTGATTTGTGACTACTGTAAAAATGGCCAAATATTGCGGAATATATATTCGCCCCTCCGATCCGCGGTCGGGCGCTATTATTACGAGAATAATAAATTATTAATGAAATTAATATAAATTGAATGAAATATTTAACTGCAAATTATATATTAGTAGAGGTTTATATTCGAGTATCCTTTTTGTTTTAACTGCGTTCGTTTATCTTCTTTTTAATTTCGCCTTACGTTGTAACCTAGGTACGGTAGGCTCGCGCGCGTCGAACGTCCGCGCAATTATACCTAATTCTTTCAAAATTAGATAGGTTTTTTAAGAACTGTATTTTACATGAAAGTACCTTGAAAATCTTCTGAACATTTTTACAAATAAAATCGCAGTAATAATTCGGATGAAAATTCGTCCTCCTGCTGGCAGAACTTTTACGATTTATCTTTGACTTCTGAAGGAATTACGTGCATCATGGCAATGGAAATTATGGTCGTTCGAAGATTTGACGCGCGCCCACCTAACGTCGACGACGATGATCGCTTCGCGATATTTTTGTAGGGATGATGTTAAAAATGCCGTTCTCGGAGAGTTCGCGCTCTGTAGTTGGCCTCGCGAGATTTGCGAATTCGCGGGCGAGAGAGAGGGTAAACTAGAGAGAGTTAGAGAGAGAGAGAGCGAGTGAGACATTGAGAGAGTGTGGGAGGATAGGAGAGAGTGAGAGAGAGAGCGACGGTGCTTCCTTTACCGATCTTAACGATTGGCCAGTGCAAAATACGAAAATCCGTTCGAAGGATCCGGCTTCGAGCAATTTTTCCGAAAGACTGAATCGTTGAATTTTTCGCGAGCTTCGTGTCGTAGGCGGATGGCAGGCAGCGAAGTGTTCACGGACCGGGGTGGAGACTGTCGAAGTGAGTTGAAAATGGGGATAAAGTGGGGTAAAAAACCGAAGGCTCGAGACGCGCGTACCTGATTGCAATTTAATTAGTTAGCCGGCCGCCATCCGCGACACTGTTCGCCGTCAGACTGAATTGGACTGATTAATTAATCTATTCTCTTTTTTTTTTCTTCTATTGTACGTCTTTATTTTTTTGTTCTACTCTATATATGTGCGTCTTTTTTTTTAATCGTTCTAATTAGTCGACTTTACATTGGACTGATCTACGAACTTTTGTTTTATTGGACTGATGTTACCAAACGAATCGCGCGATTTAAAAGTATCTAATTTCTAAGTTCTTGTAAACACGGTTGGAGGGACAGCGTTTCGCGCGGACGCGACAAAATTGGCGAGGCATCGCAGGAGTTCGAATCGCCTGAGAAATAAAGGGGGAAATATGAAAGAGAGAAAGAGAGAGAGAGAGCGAGAGAGAGAGTGAGTATGTAGCGATAGTGAGAAAGAAGGGAGGGAAACTGGAATCTTGCGACAAACGTGTGTGTATATAGTTGAAGCAGGATATCAGGACTATTTCGTTCGTTGGTAGAGCGCGCACGTGCTCTATTTTCCATCGCTTTGTTCTGTTTGTTTCGAAGTATGCTATATCCGACATTGTCCACGTTTTCTTCGTTTGCTTCTCGTTTATTGGTTTCCTTGTTCTTTCCTTGATTCATTTTTTTGTTCTTGTAATTTTCGTTCACTACACGATAAGCTTTTAGCGCGCACACATACACGCACACAAGTACATTAACGATACTGTTTAATTTTTCTACGGTCAGGGGGTAAGAGGTGTATAATCCATAGTTACGTACACACATACACACGCAGAGAGCGAGAGGGAGAGAGAGAGAAAGAAGGAACGATAGATAGAAAGAAGGGAAGAAAGACACGCACACGCCGGATAGACGGACGCCGAGATTCGTCTCTTCGCATCCGATTAATTTTTCTTTCTCGTAATTATTAATCCGTAGGTTTACGCGATAGGGACGATAGGGATATCTTCATGTACGGTTGTTGTCTCTATTATCTCTGTGTTTCTCATACGTTTTCTTCGTTTAACCGTTCGTTTAACCGAAAGAGAGAAAGAGAGAGAGTGAGAGAGAGAGAGAGAGAGAGAGAGATAGAGAGAGCGCAACTCAGCTATTTACAAGTGCAGACGGAAGGAAAACAGCTATCTTAATAATGTAAGCCGTAATTCCGTTTTAATTGAACCCCGTACGATATAGAGTTAAATTAGCGATCACCCACGGATACTGAGCAGACATACCATACCATCGACGATTTAATAATCATTACCTGTGCGAGAAAAACGAAATGATATCGCGACACCGATGAATAGAATTATTTTGTGATTCCGAGTTTGAGAGCAGGGGATAGCAAGGAAGCGAGAGAGAGAGAGAGAAAAAGAGAATGAGAGTAAGTGTGAAAGAGAACGAGGAGATAGAAAACAAAGCGAAGCAGCGAAAGCGAGAGAAAAAGAGAAAGGAACGGAGAAAGTGAGAGAGTGAGAGAGAGAGAGAGAGCAAAACGAGCTTATTCGAAATTCGTCAGATATGTAAAAATTGTATTGAGGAAATAAACGAAAAGAAAACCGGTGCCATCGGCTAGAGACATCTCGATACGTGTCCGAGGATTATGGAAAAATGGAGAAAAGTCTGAATTCATTTCTTTTTTGGGTCGGTAACGGCTCCGTGCCGGGTACAAATCGTTTTTTCAAGTTTTTTCAGCGAGTATGTCGAGCGTTACCGTGCTTACTTATTATTTGTTATCTGCCAAGGTGTTCTGGTTATAATATATATTTATTGACGACTATTATTATTAATATTATTACGATTATATAGTTATTTTTATTTCTAAGCAATGTCAAATGCATCTTAATATATTTTCACCCCATTTTTATATATATATAAAACTATATATATATACATAGATATATATATATAATACGAAGAAAAATGTACTATTTGGTTTAATAATGCTTCGCATTCTTTTATTTTCGTCGGACGTACAGAACCTATCACATCCTCGAAAGAAAACTATGCGAAATCGCGAGCAGACAGGTGACTCGGAAAATTCGGTGTTTTTATACTCACTAGAAAATCTCGGCTATCCGAACTCTACAAATTTTTCAGGGAACATCGATAGAAAGCTCAGACAATTTTCACGTTTAACTACTTGCACAGAAAAATAGCGAAAAATTGTCTGTCGCCGCTGTCCCCCATAAACTTGCGAATTCCAAAAAGATCGTTCGGGTGGCCGATTTTTCTTTACCGTTTCTTTCAGTATATTTTTCTGTTAAAAAACAACTGAGTGCAGAAAAGCTCACCAGCCCTTGAGAAAGCA
Source organism: Lasioglossum marginatum (assembly GCA_028455795.1). Taxonomy (NCBI): domain Eukaryota; kingdom Metazoa; phylum Arthropoda; class Insecta; order Hymenoptera; family Halictidae; genus Lasioglossum; species Lasioglossum marginatum. The sequence goes on from CM052250.1 coordinate 4,278,985, forward strand.
CAGTCCTTTGCACAGGTCGCTTTGACGCTTGTTTCTTTCAGCTGGAAGGTAAGTTGCTCGTCGATCCGCTCGACGCGTGTTATCGCTGTCAGGCGAGAGACACGCGGCTCATCTGGGCGATCATTCAATAAACATCGTGTGACGATCGCGGAGCGGATACGGTTACCGATCTCGTTGATCCGCGCTCGCTTTCCAAGCGGAGCGAGACGCGCGTGGTCGCTTGGAGGCCGAAGTAAGAACGTTTCACCCCAGAAGAGCGGAATTTCTCCAAAAAAAAACAAATCGGGAGAAAATTCCTAAACGCGGGGAACAATCGTCGGAACCGATTTTCCCCGGGTGTGTGGAGAACAACGCCGGAAGGACCACGAGATCGAGCGTGACTCGGAAAAGACTCACGCGTCGGGAAACACACAAAAAAAAAGAAAAAAGAGAGAAAACGATTAAGCCGCCACGCCGCTCGCCAGGCTCACACGCATAATTACTACTACGTTCACCTCGAATCTGCATGCTTTAAGTGTCACCCAGAATGCTCAGTGTATCCTTCTCGTCGTCTCCTTTATTTCTCTTCTACATTATACATACGTTTTATTTATCTATTTTTTTTTCTCGACTCGGTTCACTGTTTATTTTGATTTCGTACGAAACTCCCCCGAACCGTCCGTCGTCGGCCGTCCCGACGGAGAAGAGAAAAAGAGTCCGACGTTGCTCTATACGCTCTCCACAACCCCACCCCCCATATTATCCCATTTTCCACCCCCTCGTGCACCACTCGGATCGCGTCGAGCGGTCTCCCTTTTCTGCCAGAGAGTGTTTAAAAAAAAAAGATAAACGAATGTGTGTTTACGTGTGTGTATGCGTACGACGAATACGACGATGTACATATAATATATAGAGAGAGAGAGCGGAGCAGATCATGCTCATCAGCGAGGAGGCTGGCCGCTTTCACGGTTCCTTTCGGACGTAGGAGGTTTAACGAGACCCGGATGGTTGGGGAGGGGCACGAGAAAAATTGGATAAAAAGCTTTTTTCGAGCGAACAGAGAGGGGCGGCGGTCCGCCGTCTTCATTCTCGATGTTAATACAACGCGATCCGCGTGCGTGGGCGATAGAAACCGCGAGACGACGACGACACGGCGGCCGTCCGACTTTTTAATTTATTGTCAAATTAACGAGCTCGCGCGGCCTGTCACAAATGAACCGTGCCTCCTTATTGAGACCTCGGGCTCGTCCCTCCTCGCAACTTTTCTTCCCCATTTTCCAACCCTTTCTTCCACCCCCTCTCACGAATCAGCCCCGTGTTCTCCCGAGCGTTTTTTATTCGGATACGGCGACGATATTTGTATGAACGAACCGCGGTAAACGCTCCGCCCGATTCTCTACACCCCATGTCTTAACCCCTTCTCAGCCTTTTGGTACCGCGGTCTCCGAAGAAAAGACTGGCATTGAAAGTTCTTACTTCGCTCCCCCGAATGGCGACCAGGCATCTCGAGATCGTCGAAGAGTTTCCAACAGGCGCGCGCGCGAACATCGCCCCCTCCCCTCTGCATCCCCTTTTCTACCTTTTTCTACGGCCGGTCTCGAGAGCACGGCCATCGAACGTGCACGCCGTGTTTTTCTCCTTTTCAAACCGCGTTTGTTTCCCCGGGGCCGAATGTTTTCAAATCGGGAGAATAGCGTGTAATATACACACACATACAGAGACACCACACATAGACACATAGTCGACCCCGGGGGTAAGATTCCATGAAAATGCACGTTCAGGCCCCGCGACAGAGACCTCGATGAAAAACACGCCAACGGACAAGCGAGGGAGCGGCCTGTGTACGTCTCGAGCGAACCTCTGAATGATTTCAATGGCGTCATGTCTGCGATCGCGCGAGAAATCACGAAGAAAAGGACGAAGGAGGAAGCGAATATGTGCTGGGGGTTTTTCGAGACTGTGGACCAGTGGATTCGATAGGGATCACGAGACGAAGCCTCCTTTCGGACCTGCTACCTGTTGTGTCGACTTGTCGCGAGGATTAGCAGAATATTAATGAGATTACAGTACCTTGGATGCTTGGAACGATTCGAACATGATTTGCGAGTGTTGCGATCGGGCAATTATTTAACAGCGAGGACAGTGTTTCGGTTAGGTCTAGTGAAAGCAGACGACATTGCTGTCTTGCCATTTCTCTGGGTGAAAGGATACTCTTCGCCTATCAGTGATTTATTGCTCTTTTTTATACTTTTCGAACAAGACGTCTTTGCTCATAACAATTAGACTATAGATCGTTTCGCAATGTTCTGTATAATTTAGTGGGCAACAGAAGTTTATCTCTTCTTTTAAGAAAAATCGAACAGGGTTTAGCTGTGGGTTGGGTCTGGGTTTGCAATTCGTTTCTAGTTGCATCTTTGCGACCAGTAAGTGTTCGGGTGGAAGTCGAGCCATTGATCTTGAGCGAATCGCAGAGGCCCCGAATGCAATCAACGCTGAGCGTGTGTTCGAATATTTTCGTGAGTCAGTGCTTCCACTGCCTCTAAAGTATTATAAATATCTTGCACAGCATCGAATCGTTTTCTAAATTTACTTTTACGATCTCGAGACCTCCTTTTCGCCATAGACACCGCACTATTTCCAATGCATCGCTGTAGCACTCGTATTTCAAACCGTTTGCAAACGGAGATGGACGAATGAAAGGGACGGAGAGAAAGGAAACGAAAGATAGAGAGAGAGAGAAAGAGGGACTGTGAGAAGTAGATGTCAAGAGAGTGAAAGAGGGAGAGAGAGAGAGCGAGGGTTGGAATTATAAAAAGAAAGAGTTTATCGCTTGCGTCACCCTTTGATACTAGGGCTAGGGTATAAAGAAGTGTGGGGGTTGCAGCTGCACGAGGTGCATTGTTGTGTTTCAGTGCTCACCTCTATGACGGGGCTGACCTTGAACTCCCTGAACACCCAGTCAGCGAAGAAGCTGTTCCGCTGCCAGCTGTGCCACAAGGAGCTGTGCAGCAAAGCATCCTTGAAACGCCACGTTGCCGACAAGCACGCCGCGCGACAGGAGGAGTACAGATGCGTCATCTGCGAGCGGATATACTGCTCCCGTAACTCCCTGATGACCCATATATATACCTATCATAAGAGCAGACCCGGCGACATTGACATTAAGTTCTTTTGAAGGTTTAGATAAGGTAGGGCAACACGCAACAATCTCCTTCTGACAAAACTCAACTCTCAGCTCGACCGGGCAAAAACGCGTCTGCCTTTTTCTCGCGCGTCTCTAACACTACTTCGTCTTCTTGATTAATTACCGATGCTTCCTATATCACACACATATCTACATCAGCGTGCCCGACTACAAATGTACGCAACCCGATCAATTTCCTTATTCAAAATCCAGTGTTGTATGCCATATCAAGGGGTCACATCGTGATCGAGAATCTGTAAGCTGTAAGAATGCGTGATAAACACAAAAAGTCGAATAATAATCATCACTATATGCGTTCCTCTTAATATCACCATACAACATTAGTTTAAAAAACATTCCATCGCGTTCTCAATACTCAAGGAAATAATCACATAAGTATACATTTAAGTCGGACATGTACTGTATATACAAGGTGTTCGACAACATCTCGGAGAAAATTCCAAGGATGTTTCTTCGGTACAGCACAGCACCAAGAAAAATTGCGATTTCAGCCTGGTTTTTAAATATCTTCCACCTCTTGCTCGACTTTCACGGTGAACAGCTTCAAATCAAAGCTGAAATCGCAATGTTCGTCTTGTACCTCGAAGAATCAGCCACGAAATGTATCCCCACCTGTTGCCTCGCACCCCGCGCACACATAGATCTATATATTCTCTCTTCTCTCTGTGTTGATCCCGCTCCTTCCACCTTGCTATCGCGGAAAAACTCTCTCTCCCTCTTTCGAGAGAGAGAGCTCGTTGGAACGCCTCGCGGAGGTCGCGATCGCATAATCGTAGCCTCGCAACGACCTCGGCTTCCTCGTCAACGGTGCCCTCCCTCTTCCGCTTTCCGGTATCTGTCCCCCCTTTCTTCCTCCGCTCCCCGCCAAGAAGAGTGTGCATGCCAGAGAAGAAACCGGTCCCGGCGACTCCCACGTGTTCACGACCCTTGTTCCTCCTCTTCCTCTTATTCTTCTTCTTGTTCCTCACGGCACGGCGCACGGAGCTTTCGTTCCACCGTCCTCAAGTTCATTCCACCGTGCTCCACCCGCGGAACCGCTTTTCCCTCCTCTTCCCCAGTCGTCCTTCGCTCGCGTCGGTACCGTACGCTCGCCGATCGAGCTCTTCCGGTACTCGCGGCTCCGTTATGCCACTCCTACTCCCTATCGGCCTCTCCGTCCCTCCTTAACGGCGTCGTCGAGCCGTCGAATCGGCCCATCAGCCGTCAACGAACCAATCTCGATCCTCAAACTGTGTCCAGGCGACGATCATTCATTTTCTGACCATGTCAAACGTGGACTCTTTGCTGATCAGTACAAGAACTATACTTCGCCTGGACACAGAACATCATCCTTCTTCCTCCTACTAACATCTCAGTCTTCTTCTGTTTCTTTATCGTTTCTGGATCAATATTCTGTCGCCTGCTCCTCCGTCCCCCTACGCTTCTCTCTTATATTCTTTTCGTTTTCGGTTCTCCTGTCGTGGCTTCTCGATGTTCGATGTTGTGTGCATGCTCATGTGTATCGTCGCTTGTCGAACGTACATCAGGCTTCCCGCGAATAACGCGATCTCGGGATCGTCTTTCTCGATGCATGATCGTTAAGTACTTCGCGACGTCTCTTTCTCTCTCGTCTTCCTTTCTTTCTCTTACTAACACTCTCTCTCTCTTACTTTTTCTTGCATCGCTGCAGCTAGAGACGCTCTCGCCGTCACTCGCGGAGAATTACCGCGATTCAACCTTTTAGGCTACTATTCTGCTGTAGCACGATTGCAATCCCTTCTCTTGCACGCCGCTTCGCTCGGAAATCGCGTCACGTGCGCCTTTTGCACGTCTTTCTGCGAGCTAGCCAGCTCCGGGGACAGTTCTTGCACTGTAATTTTCGCTGTTAGGTCGGCAACTAAATTCCATTTTGCTGTTTTGCCGAGGAATCGAAAAATTTACAGATATATATTTCAATTGAGAATATTTAATTCTGTTAATATTAGATGATAATTTTATCCAAGAAAATGTGAAGGTTGCGAACCTGGTTGCCAACCTAACAGAAACAAATCCGAGCTCGACGACGTTGAATCGTCTTGCAAGTCGACACGGGTTAATTTGCATTGAAGTACCGATTGAGGAACTGAGGGGAAAATTGAATCAAGCAAGAATTGTCCGTGGAACCGACAACTTCCGGTTTCATCGATCGATGGAATCTCGCGGATCTTCTTCCGGAAATACTCTATATTCGACTGACTCCTCGCGGAATGTCTACGAACGCGGTCTGGCATGGTGGTTTTGGTCCTCTTCATCTCTACTCGCTCGACTAATAATTACAAGACTCTCTATCGACCCCGATTAACGACATTATACTACCTGTCCAGTCGCATGGGATCGTTTACGATTCAATCCGACACGCTCCGATGCACCGATCGATGAAGCTCCGAAGGCTGACACACCACAACAGTCTTCGGATCAATCCTAAGACAGCAGGGTTTGAAAGCCGAGATCGTCCTCAACCGAAAAGGTCGGAGCCTCGATCGGTCTCGATCGTTCTTCGTCGTTTTTCCGACTTGCAAAACTCGACATCTCCTTTCCCTTTTCGGAGAAACGATTTCTGGCGTCCCCGCGCGAGAACAGTCTCGGAAAAGGAGAAGCGAAAAATAATTGTTGATCAGGTGTGTGCAAATGAATTCGGTGCCTCTTCAGAACGAAGTGCTTCAAGATTTTCTGTGAGAAGCTCTCTGCATACGAGCTGCTTGGGTAGCATTTTTTAAAGACGCAAATCAAATGGAAAATTAAGTCTCGTGAGATCGTGAGCAAGAAATGAGAAAGTTATCTAGGGTTTTATGGATTTACAAAAGTATCTGGAGGGTGAGTCCACAGGCACCGAATGAAATTTGTATAATCCTGGATAAATTGGAGTACACTTTGCCAACGTAGCTGAAGAGAATTATTGACACAAATAAACTGCGGATCTGTATGCAAAATGAAAATTGTCTGCATCGATTGCAAGAAGTAAAAACTGAATTGAAACTGAATTTTAATAGAGAAGTTATATATCGACATGTTCGTTTCTTAAAATTTTCCAACAGTTTTGAATTTCTCAAGTTTGCTATAACTGCATAAAGACCCGCAGTCTAGACGTAAGGATTGAAGGGGGAAGTAGTTGAAGCGAGACTGTTTTCGCGTCGGCGAGGCTGATTGATAATTGACGAGAGTTCGAGATCTGACGAATTACGGTGGTTTTCAGGTACGGGCAACGGGATGCATCCAGCACCGTCGACGCCTCCCTCTGCCATGTACCGGATGCCGACGCCGACGGCGGCTGGCGTGAACGAGTCACCGGAGTGCCCGTTCTGCCGTCGCAACTACTCATGCTACTACTCCCTGAAGCGCCATTTCCAGGACAAGCACAAGAAGTCGGACACCCTGCACGTGTGCGAGTTCTGCAACCGCAGCTACAGCACCAAGAACTCGCTCACGACGCACAAGAGCATACAGCACCGGGGTTGCTCGGGCAGGTTGAAGAAGCTGCTCAAGGCTCAGATGCAGCAGCAGCCGCAATGAAAATGTCGGAACCGTCTTACAGTGACCCCGTCCCGGGCTCTCGGAATCGTCGTCCGCATTGTCCTCGCCATCCCCGACGTCCGGCCATCGTCTGCTTCACCGCGGCTCATCGTCATCGTCATCATCGTCGTCGATCGTCGCTCGTCTGACGTCAAACGAGCCTCGATCACCGACGAAACCGAAACCCGGCAAGTCCTCGGAACAATCGACCGGCCCCGAGAATCTTAGCTCCTCCGTCGGAAAATCGCGATCTACTGAATCGGTCGTTGCGCGATCCAAGACTGCGATCAATACAAAGAAATATGAGAGAATCGACTGAGACGCCGAGCCTCGAGCCGCGTTCCCATTAAACAACGAATCTTGCGGGGGAAGTTTGTTCAAAGATCGCGTTCACTGGGAACGCGGCTTCGCGAGGGTACTCGGCGAATCGAAGGCTCGAAAGAGCCGTGAATACATTCCACTGGTTTTATCGGGGTTTTGTAAGCGATTTTAAGAAAGCTCCAGGATCGCCGCGCTGCGATCGCGTGGATCCCAGAAATCGTGTCTGGGGATGAAGCTTGAGGAGCGATCGACTGTGAACGTTGAAGTAGGAAGAGATTGATCGAGTCTTGCTGGTTTGAACCGATTGATCGTGCTCCGGCCGGTTCTAACAATTATGTCAATTCACGCTGTCCTGCGGACAAGAGCGTAGACTAGCTCCGGTTCAGAGGAGAATGGGTTTCGGAATCACCTGACCGCGGTGGGAGAGAGACAGGGGTGATTATGTGATCGGGAACTAAGGTACAGACATGTCGCGCGATTCTTGCACTTGCTATTGTGTCTTGGACATTGCTATTCCATCTGAGATCGCAGGGGAGCGAGTAGATAGCAGTGATAGGGTCGCGAGACTGTCTGGACGTTAGGGGATGTTCTTGCTGGGCTGGCAAGGCGATTGACAGCGAGGGGAAAGATTAAGAATTAGACACAGACGATGTAGAGTGATGAAATTGTTGTATTATTAGTTTGACGTGCTCGAACGAATCAGTAGAATATCCTTCACGATGTCAGACGTCGTTGACGAGCTTTCAAAGCTCCGAACAAATTTTAACGTAGAACGTGACAAGACTGGATTTTTGATCGGAACGGAACAGATAATTGTGAAATTGATAAAAATTTCGTCGACGTCGTTGGCGAGCTTTTAAAGCTCCGAACAAATTTTAACGTAGAACGTGGACAAGATTGGATTCTTGATCGGAATCGAACCGATAATTGTGAAATTGATAACTGTTGGAAATTTCTATTGTGATCAGAACCTTTGATAATAGTTTCGGACAGTTGCTTTCGATTGTCAGTCGTGTTGCCAGCTCGATGGGACGTCGTAGAACCTTAGGCCTAAGTGAAAATTTCAATTATCGATGCGAACGTGTGCTCAAATTTCGGGAACCGGGAACGGGAGAGGGTTTGAGGAGGTTTCTAAGGGATGGGGGTGGACGTGGGTGGCGAAACGGGCCAGAAAGTAGCGTAGCTCGAGGGAGGAGCGTCGGGGATGAAAAAACGATGGGGAAAATAGGATGGTGGGGTTGGGAGGGGGCGTAGAAAAGTGCAAGTAGAAGTTATATGGGCTCTTACACGTGTACAGGTCCGTCGTGCGCGCAAATTACACAGACTATATTTTTAACTCTTTAAAAATAATATTTTGAACTGTAAATATATATATATAAATATTATATATATTATATTCGTACGATATAATTGATAACGATGATATTCTCTTGTTCAGGTTTTATAAGTGGGGGAGAGAGAGAGAGAGCGATGAGAATGGGGGTGGAAAGAGCGTGTGTGGGGGTTAACAAACCGGAAAGAAAAGAAAATCGAAGAAGCATAGTTCGACGTAGATAGACCACGGCGGGAGTGGGATAGCGGATCACGAGATTCTCCTGTTCTGATTCGTTTCGGATCGAGCGAATCGCGAAATGAGGAAGTTTAACGCGTTCCCTGTTAGACCGTTTCTCGAGGTTCAATTATCGAAAAGTCTTTCGCGGATTTCACGAGCGAGACGATTGATTTTAAAGCGGCTAAACGACACTCGTGTAGGAAATTAGTGCGGAGCGCAAGGGTCGACGGGGAACGCGTTAATTGACGCGTCTCATTGGCGAATGTGCAATATTACGAGTAAGGGGTAAATTTCCAATTGTTTTCGTTCGATCAGGCCAAAGAAGCGCGGACGCTCGCTCCGATCGTTATCGGGAGAGAGTACAACGATCTCGTTGTTCACTGTTCCCCTCTTTCGAATCTTCGACACATCCATGCTTAAACGAACGTACAAGATAACAAAAGTAAAAGAGGCAACGGGAGGGAACGCCCTACAAAGTTGTTCATCGCGCAACATATTCAGGTTTAGAGCTCAGTGTAAAGAGAAACAAAGTTGATGCTTTATCGCGTACACACATTACACACACGAGAGGAAAAAAGATAGGGGATGAGAGAGAATGAGAGAGGGGGAAGAGAGGGGAATAGACAGAGAGAGAGGGAAAAGAAAACAAACGCCATTATTAACTAACGATCAAGTACAAATTATTTGAGGGGGAGTACGAGTGAAAACAAATTACGTCTACGTCTAATTCTTAGGTTCCGTAGTCGCGGGAGGGTTGGAGAAAAGTATTTAACGAGCTAGAGGGAGGGGGGTTGGAGTGGGTTGAAAATGGCGAAATCAGTCGTGCGCGTATTTTCTCGGGTCTCGAGGTCGGTGGCACGGAATTTTTGGGGGTGTGGATGATATCCGGGGATGGGCGGGGCGAAAGGGGGCGTACACGAGTTTTCCAAAAACATATCTTCGCGATAGAACGAGAGGTATACCGTGAACGAGAAATTATACGATTTTAGATTTAGGTGTCTTCCGATGGCGGGAGTTTTTAACATATTGCGTATACATTCGTAGAGAGTAAAACCGGAAAGAGAGAGAGAGAGAGAAGAGAGAAACGTTTTTCCGCGGCCGGACAAAACATAATGTGGAGAGAGACAAACCATTTTCGGGGTTGGGAGAGGCGGGCACTTTGCGCGTGGACATCTTTGCTTTCCGAAAATTTCTTTTCGACTTGGGAAAGGCTTAAAGATAGAATTCGTTAGTGAAAATTATCCTAGTCATTTTGGAAACCTTTTAATAATTCTGTGATATACCGACGCGGACGAGCATCAAAGTATGAATATATATTCGGCGCATGCAAAAACGAAAAACGATGGGCGGGGAAAAATATCTGGGAGAGAAGAAGAGAGAGAGAGAGAAGAGAGGGGAGGGACACATTGGTCGGGGAGAGAACGTTCCACATTATGATTGCCGGCGTATGCGCAGAATCGCGTGGGGGAAAAGTAATTAATTGGTTAAATGAATATCGGGAAATTCTGTGATGTCCTTCAGTTGGGTATACTAGAACGAGAATATTAGAGATATATGGAGAAACCAGAAAAAAAGTATACGGAATTAGATCGATGTTCGGTGTTGTGTAAGTTAATTGTAAAAGAAACAAAAAAAGAAGGGGGAGAATGGGAGTAGGGAGGAGGAGGAGGAGGAGGAAGTATAACACGAGAAAGCCGAGACGAGTCTCCTTTACGCCGAGAAAATTGGATCGGACACCGGCGATCCTCGATGATCGATCGAGGGAAGGACCGTCGATCTCGAAATCAATTAGACTGCGGTAGAACGGGGAAATCCCGCCGGGAAAACTGTCGGAGAAAAATCGAGGAAAATCGGTACGATACCAAAGTGGATTTGACTGTTGTTGCGATTAGATTTTATTTGTTTCGCGTTCGTTTCTCTTTTTTTTTGTCTATTGTTTCTTTTTAAGCGAGGCCAAAGCAAGCTTTTGTCCCGGCGAGCTTTTGCGCGGTCGGCGGTCGCCTCGGGTTAATGGGAATTCGTTACGGTGTTCGACTATAATAAAACATATCTCTTCAGGGTACTCGACCCATTTGCACACTGTCGCGCACAGTGTCGAATGCGAGAAATTCGAAAACAAAAGAAAAACTAAAAAAATAACGAGCGAGAATCGACAGGGACACGTACATACACGCGCGCACACATATACACCACACAGACACAGAATCTATTCCAATGTGCCAACGTCTTCGAAACAAGGAATTTTAGGTCTTTTACTATTTACACGTGAAGAGAGAATGAGAGATAGAGAAAGAGATAAAAAAAAGGAAGAGGGAGGTGTGGAGGAAAAAAAGATGAGAAAAGGAAAAATGTAGTTAGGGCGGCGCGTCGCATCTTCTTTCGAGAAACGAATATTACCAACATTATTACTATTACTACTAATCGTTCTAGGATTTAAAGCGAACATTATTGTACGAAATATTATCGAAGAACTTTTTTCTGAACTTTAATGCATGGATTTTTGTCTCGTATGCTATCACAAGGAGGAAACGAAAAACGGAAGCTCTAAATGGGAAACAGAGAGAGAGAGAGAGAGAGAGAGAGAGAGAAAGTTAGTAAATGAGAACGAGTGCGTGAGAGCGAGAGAACGAGTGAGAGAGAAAGAAGATATTTTAAACTATCTATTTTTATTTGCATTCTAAATATCACGTGCGTGTAAATATTAAATATCGATAATGTAAGGTAACGTGTACCTCTGACGTGCGAATCCACAGAGGAGAACGATTATGTCATCGTGTGCGAATTTTTGGCATGGGCGTTTCGAATATTGTATGGAGTGGGCAATCCGTGCTGGACTGGACGTTGGTTATGGCTCCGCTTATGCGACCGTTTCGCGTCTCGTAGCTTCCTTTTTTTCTGTTTCTGATCGCGACAAAGATCAAGAAAATAAGTCGACTTACGTTCTTGGTACCGCGCGAGAGCCCTGACGAACACGAGTCGCGAAGTGCGAAACGGGAGCTCGTCGAACCATGACTACGATCACTATGAATGGTTCCGCGAGACCATCGTCATCCGTGTACACACATACACACACACACACATACGCACGCACGCACGCGGCATTTCCAGTTCTTCCGTTCGAACACGTTTCTTGTATGTGTGTTTTTCTCTTTGCTTTGATCGAACACGCGATTCGAGCGAGCTCGAACGAGGAAAAGAAAACGATGATTTCCTGGCGCTGTGACGAAAGAGAGAGATAGAGAGAGAACGCGATTTACTTTCGAGAAAGGCTGATTTTGTATAATTTTTAAAGAACCGGCAAACGCGTTTAAAATTAAGGATTCAAATTTATTTTTTAGTTTCCAGACTCTTTTTTTCTTTTTTTTTTTTAAAGAACGATCCCTGCGCTTATCAGGGACACATCGACTGATTAGGATTGTTTGTGTGATCTTTTTTTTTTGTTTTTATCTTATTCGATTGGTTTTGAAAAAACTTCTTCTTGATCATGTGATATTGTCTTACCAAAGAGCATCGGGAAATTGTATGGGAGCTTCTCGGGCCCGCGATCGATATCCAGCCTATGTAATCGGGAAATTCGTGGGAGGAAACAAAAGTGGTGAAGAGAAACAGTGTTTTTTATCGTACTTTAAGAGGAACCCGTTCCATTTTGCATTTATTGCGTCAACGATCTCGTGCAATCTCGATCGGATCGATCCCGAGGCCGCTGGATATCGCCGGAGCCCGATTATGCGACGTGGATAATATATTATTAATTTTCGAGACGAACACTCTTCGGTTTCGGTTGAAGGGGAGACGAAATTCTTTCGCATTTTTTTCTATTGTTTTCCAAAATTGGAATTCGAAAACGTGGAACTACGAAGAGAAAGATATATAGAGAGGGGGAGAGTACGAGGGGGGGAAAAAAAGAATAAGAGAAATGGAGAAGGGAACGCATTCTTCGAATCCATTAAATTAAAAAATGGAAAATTGTCGCTCAACGGCGACGACGTAATTAAACGAGAAATTGAGATAGAAAATGAAACGAACGAAAAGAGAGAAAAAAAGGAATACGAAAAATACTGTCGAGCGTATAGGAGAAAGACTACTTAGATTTATTTTTATTATGTCTTCAAAAAGACTTTAAATATAATATTTATATTGTGCCATAATTAATATTAAAAAAACAGAAAAAACCTTAAGTATAAATTAATTGTTACGAAAGTTTTTAAATTTATCGGAAGGGGAAAATTCGCAAAAAAAACACGCAAAAAAAAAAACGCGATGAACAAGAAGCAAACGGAATACATTATAAAACTATGTACTACGAGAATCACCGGAAGCGGAACGCAAAAGATGGGGGAGGAAAAAAAGAGGAAAGATATCACTTAAACTGTCTTTATCGATAATTAATTAACCGTAACGGTAGTTCGTAAGCAGGTGAGAAAAGAGTCCGCGATCATTTTTAAGCGGAGCACCGCATTTACAAGAGAAGCTAGGATTAAAAAGCGATAGAAAACAGGTCGATCACCTCTCCGCTCATCATTGTCAACACTAACGACTCGCGTAGCGTGCGTCTTTTTATCACACTTCTGTCCGAGAGCGAAAAGAGATAAAAATTGTAAAAAAGCCGAGAGAATGTAGAATAACAGAGAGAGAAAGAGAGAGAGAGAGAGAGAAAGCCGCCGTTCTTCCGAGATGAATTTGCACGACAGCTTTCGACTCGATCGACGACGATCGACGATCCACCGGCTCGTTTCTTGCCAGTCTTTTTCCGAGAGTTTGTTTATCGACAAAAATTCCTTGCGCACAGAATCAACCGTCCCTGAATGGAAGTAATCACGAGAGAAAAGCGAGCCGTGGATCGTGGATGGTCGATCGTTCAAAGGGCGCGGAGAATGATCGCGGGCGAGTGGAACGGAGGCTCGGGTGTCGGGCCGCGTTGAACTCGCGAAGAAGAAACGGCGATTATTGTGATTCGTCGACGCGGCTGGCAGAGAGGAACATATCGAGAACATTGGAGCGCAGTCGCGTAGATTTTCTGCGCGAAAATTTGCGAATTCTCGCGCTCGAGCGGCTCCATTTCGTCGTATAGCGCGCGACACGCGAATATCATCGTTTCATTCGATTCTACATATCGTCTGTGAGTGTGTACTTCCATAAAAGGATATGCGGATCCTGCGTGTCGACAAGCGCGCGCGCGTGCACGCACATAGAGGCGTGTGTGCGTCACTGACTTTTTTTCCGTTGTTCTGCTCTCCGTGTATTATTGTGTATGAATCTTCGTCTGTACTGTCGAGTCTTCTGCCTGTTCAACGTTATCATTATATACACGTCGGTGATGTTTATTGTCATCGATATCGGGCCACGAGAGACAGTTCGATCCGTTTTTCTCGACGAATGATATACAGAGGAGATCGAATAGAAAATAGACGGATAGACGAGAGAGAAAGAGAGAGAGAGAGAGTGTGTACGATAGTTGGCGAGGAGTCGATGGCACGTTATGTTAACTTTTTATGTACATAAATATATATATACAGATATGTACGTATATACATGCATAACAAGCATAAAATATTATATATATATATACATATTATATATATATAGGCCTATTTTGTAAGGATTCTCCTTGGTTTTATTTTTATGTTAATCTTTTTGTCAATTTGTTACAGCGATTTACGAGAGTGATTGTTTAAACGCGTTGAGGAGAACTTACTGGATACTTATTATTATTATTATTAATATTATTATTATATTATTATTATTATTATCATTATCACAATTATTGCTATTATAATCATATTATTGCTATTATTATTATTACTCTTATAATTATTGTAATAATAATTATTAGTACTAGAATTATCATTATTTTTATTAATTTTCTCACAGCTGGTCGGTTGTCTTTTTCTTCTTTTCTTTTATCTCGGGAGTCGCGATCGATCGCGATGTGTGCGCGCACGGTGTCCGCGAACGCGAGAGAGAGCACTCGAATCATGCTATAATTAGATCTTTTCTATCGAAATCGAAGACTGATCGATCTGGTCTTATCGCGAGGTGCCGTGGATAAATTTGTTATCGCCCGCCATTGTTCGAAACCATAAAGTCACGCGTCTCGTCGCGAGAAACCATTCTGAATACTCCCGTGAACATTCCCGTGAATACTTACCAACCCTTTTCACTCCATTGGTAAGGCTGTGGGCACACAATGTAATAAATAAATTAGAATAAAAGCGTGCGATGCACACAGAATAAAAATTAAAGAGGGAAAGAAGTACATTTTTTATGATCACGTAGCACAGTATAAAGGAGAAACGTGCTTTCTCGCATTCGAAGTTTAATTCGCAAAGTTAAAATTTCCTATTTTTCCTCCCCGAGAACAGAATTTCCGGTTCGCTGGAGTTTCAGTATAGAAAAGCAGCATTAAAAATGCGTGGAGTGCGAAGGGTTGAAAGAGGCATCGCCGTGAGCCACGTGTGCGAAAAATCACATGGATCGTGGCCGAGTTACGTTCGCCGCACGTGTGCACGTGTCTCGTGCTCCACGTGAATCGGAGACCTTTGCGGCGCACCTGTTCCGCGAATCCGCCCACGCATCGCGATAGAGAGAGACTGTTGTGCTCCGCCGTTTTCTCGCTTCTGTGTGTGTGTGTGTGTATATGTGTGCGTCCGTCTGTCTGTCTGTATGTGTATTCTCTGCGGTTCGGTATTTCGCACGTCGCCGAGCACAATCGCTAAAAATCGTCGACGCGTTTCCCCGTTCGTTTGTGACCGAGATCATTCGTTCCGAGAGTGCCGCGCGCGCGATCATTTAAACAGTAACGAAGCACAAATTATTAAGAGAATAGAACCGGGTCGTCGAGCAAGCAGAAGGATCCACGTGTTGCAATCGTCCAATCAGAGTAACCCGGTTTCGAATCATTTCTTCCGTTCGATTTCCGTTTCGCGAGGGCTTTGGAAATTCCTTGATCGCCGGAGAACATTAGGTCTTTCCACAAGTTCTTGTTGTACTTTGCTTATGCGAAACTTCTTAGCAATCTTTCTCCATTTCAAAATGCACCTCAACTGTGCACTTAATCATCGATTTTAAAAAAGTCAAAGAATGTTAGATGTATGAATTTAAAGAGGAACGATGTTGTGAGACACGTTCTTGAGAATTTATTGCGTCGACGAGGTTTTTCAAATTGTATTGGTACCGACGGATTGCAATCTCCAATTGGCGTAGAAGCTTCTTAGGTTCTAAGCTCTTAAGGTCGATGGTAGAACGTCGTCGAGAGCGACGCATCGATCACTGAAAGTAAGTGCAAGTATTATTATTTTACGCTTAACGTTGAAGAACGACAGGACTTCTGGAAAGGCCTTATGTTCGCTGGTCGTGGTATACATTTTCGTTCGACGTATGCTCCACGCGGATTGCTGTAACATTAATATTTAAACGACGAGTACACAGGTTGTGTAAAACGATCCGGCCGCGTTTTCCCGCAGCCGCACTCGATTCCTTGTCTCGTACTCGCTTTCCGATCGCTCGTCCGGCTCGAATCGTTCGCGGTCGTCGAGTATGTGCATCGCAAGAGAAAGAAAAAAGAGGGAAAGATAGTGAGGTAGAGAGAAAGAGAGAGAGAGAAAGAGAGAGAGAGAGAGAGAGAGAGAGAGAGAGAGAGAGAGATAGAGAAAGGAAGAATCCGCGCGGAGGATGCAAAAATCACATGAAAGAACCATTCGCGACGTTGTGGAATCTTTCGTGGACAATCACGGCCCGACTATAATTGTAATTGTAAACAAAGTGCAACACGCTGCCTTGCTGAACAGTACAAGTACAAAACGAATACAAATACATAAAAGAAAAAAAAACATGTCTTCGATTAAATGATTCCGGTAGTTAAGATATCAAAAAAAAGTAAAAGAGTAAAAAATGTGTAAAACGAGAGAGTGTGAGAAGGAGCGAGAAAGAGAAACAAAGTAATTTAGCGAAAGAAAAACGAGAGAGTGAGAGAGAGAGAGAATAAGAGGGATGAAAGGGAGAGGAAGAATGAGGGAAAGAAAAAAAAACAAAGAGCGTTTTAATCGTATTAAGGGAAACGGGAGAGACAAAACGAGCCACCGCTCAGTTTGTAAGCAAAGAGAGAGAGAGAGAGAGCGCCGTTGTTCGTAGCCGAGCGTAACGCGCGCGTGAAAGGAGAGAAAGAGAGAGAGAGAGAGAGAAAGGAGCGCGACACGGCGTGCGTTCGTTCACAAAATACCTCAGTTGCCGCGGCCTCAGACAACCGTAAAACGCGTCGGACATGTTCCCTGTCAAACGTCCGCTGTCAGAGAAGTGAAAATGGTCCGCCGGACGTGGCAACGTGCTCGAGAGGACGCGGGTACAGCGTTCCAAGATGGCTTCCCGGTCCCACAGGACCCCGAGAAAGTCGAAGACAGTCGCCACGGATCGTTCGTCCAAAGCAAAGACGTTCACTGCCAAAAATAAAAGAATTTACCGTCGAGGCGCTCTCGACGACGACCGGATGTACTTTCTCCTAGAAGCATACATATATGCGCCCAGGGAAATCATGGAGGGAGGAAACGCTCCGCGTCTGAGGCCCGGCAACAACAGATTCTCATCTAAGCTACAATAGTTGTTGTACTTACTTGTCTTCTATTTTGTCACTACATTGTCTGGGTATTAACGCGAGCCGCAAGGCGCGGGCCGCGTTCCATCCGCTTCCGGAAATCGCGTCAAGCGATTTATGATCGTGTGGGATAGAATCGGTATTCTCTTTCGCTCGGGACAGGAATCGTAACTTCGCGCGAGCACGAAATTCTAATTCGAAAAACCGTGGGCGAAATTTTATTTGTTTGCTGCACCATGGATTTTGTCGTGGCTATAAATTCTGCTCGTTTTACGAACCAATATTTCACCGGAAGCACACCTTCGTGGAAAGTACATTGATTTCTAATCTCCACACTTCGATTTTCCAACGACCAATTGCCACTAGATTTTGTTACGAGTTCGTCTCGAATTTATGATTTTTGTCCATCGAGCGAGACACCGTTTGGAAGAATGTGGACATCGAGTGATTCCCTATTAGATTGTTTCGCGGAAGGTTTTGATTTCGTCGTTCGAGACGAGAACGTTTTCGATTTGTGTGGATCATTTCGGGAATCGCTCGATCATGGTCGTCGTATACGGGAACGCGGCTCGCGCGCCGCGACATCGCGCAACAGCTCGCCGTATTATTCTATTTTACAGAATGCAAAGTATAGATATATAAAATAAAGTGAATAAATAAATGAAAGCTATATATATTGTTCCGTTATCGCCGTTATACCATCCGTGTAACATAGAACATTGCGAATAAATTTGCAGTTTATTAACCGACAAGAGAGAAATAAACAAGGATCTTCTTCAGTGTGCTCCGTAAACGATTTTAACGAGCTTCTTTTTTCCGTGTATCCAATGATATCCATAATATATTCGCGTAACAGCATAAATATACAAATAAACGAATGGATGAATGAATATATATATATAGATATATAAATAAATAAATGAATAAATAAATGAATAAATAAATGATTAAATAAATGATTAAATAAATGAGTAAGATAAATGAATGAATAAATAAATAGATAAATAAATAAATGAATTCGGAGCCCGGAAGCGTGTTTCGTCGTCTGTGGACGAGCACAGGGCGTATACCTTCGTTTCCTGATTATCATTGTAACAAAACGTACCTTTTGTCTTTCTTGCGTAAACGAGAGGCGAGTGAGAGAGGTGAGAGAGGATCGCAAGAGAGATCGGATCGATCGGAGATTGATGTGTATTTATCGTGTGTGTAGCATTTAAGCGTGTACGAAGGTCCGCCGCGCGATCGAGCGCCCTCGCGATCCACGAGATCGCGTGGGCGGATGGAGAGAAATAAAAACCGATTTTCTTCGAGAGACGCGCATCGATTAAAAATATAAAAAAAATTATGCTCGCGCCCTGAGGTAGACAGAGAAAGAGTGAGAGAGGGAGAAAGGCTCGCGAGGCCGAGGATTTATAAATGAACGAGGCGATTCATCGATCGTGAGGCTTTAAGCGAGAAGACCGCGCGCACGATCGATTCCACGATGTAGACCGAAAGCGATCAACGGAGATGAGAGAGAAAAAATTATATATATATACATACACACCCATATATATGTATATATATATATATATATATACATGGCGAACAATGTCGACATATTTTCTAACGCGCGCCGCGTCTTTAGGCTATTATTACATTAATTGTAAGACATTGCAATTAATTCGTGTATGTATGTAAGCGTTCATTCGTATTTTTCACACAGTAAAAAGAAGATGATTATTGTCTTTATTATTATTATTGATTGATTATTATTGATTATTATTATTATTGATTATCTATTATTATTATTATTACATAAAAATTCGATAATAGTTGTTGGTGTAATATTATGAAATAAATCTTTAACGATAGTAAAGGAGAAACCCTCAGAAGTTTTTCTTGAGTACCTGAGCACACCCTGAACTTTCCGGAAACGCGCGCGATATCGAGTCGATATATCGAGGAAGGAGGAACACGATGAATGACGGTAATCGCCGGTTTTTCCATTAGACCGTCGTCGTCGTCACGCAGAAAATATAGGAAATGGAAAAGTCCGTGGTCGATGCATCGCACGGAGGTACCGATGGGATTGGCCAATGGTGCACCATGGTGCACCGATGACGTCAACGATAATAACGCCACGCCAAAACCCGGGGGCGGCAAAGCCGCGATCCGTCTTGGACAAGATGCGTATAGTGGAAGCGTGAGCGGAATAATAATCGAAGCCAGTCTCCCTTTTGGAGAAAACCCGGCGAAACGAGGGGAAATAACGACGCACCGGAAATCGATTTCACTCGATGTGCGCCACCGGATTATAATAAATACTCCCGCGTCCCCTTAAATGGCCGCTCGAAGGAAAGTTTACGAGGAACACGGCTTCTAACTGCTGCTACCCTTCCTGAAGGTGCCTCAAAAAGTACCATTTTCAATAATTTACTAGCGTAAATTGTTTCTTCTTTGATTTTTGTACCATCCAATTTCATTTCAATTTAACGCTTCCTATCCCGAAGGTGCCTCAGAAAGTACCATTTTCAATACTATCCTGTGGTGTGAATTGATTCTTAATTTCAATTTAATTCCAGCCTGACGATGCTTTAAAAAGTACCATTTTCCGTAATTTATTGCAAGATAAATGTCTCAAATAAAAATCCCTACAAAAAGGTCAAACTGGAAATAGATTGCTCCAATGCTGTAGAATTTTTTAGTGGGCATACTTTCACGTGTTAAACCTTGTATGAATATTAAAAGTGGAAAATAAATTTGAACAGACCTTGCACGATGAGATCTGCAGCTGTCGGTCATTTCGGACAGTTCATAGTAAGGGAACGAGAGTGTATCACGAAACTGCCCCCGAGGAAAGGGTTGTCGGGCGTGCGTGGCCAGTTAGAGCTCGAAGAAAATGAATATTTCATGGGGATCGCGTCGCCAGGATGCAGTGTGTATTTCGCTTTTCCACTCGGCCGACCTCGAGTCACCTTCATAATTCTCTCTTTACGGTTGCCGGCCGAGTGCAGCGTGTTAATTAGTCGCTTTAGCGCTCTCCCAGGCGCCCTGGTTGTTTATTGCGCCCGCACACTCGTTACTTTCCCTTTCCCCATTACTTTTTATCTTTCTTAATTAAAGAACCGTTCCGGGGAGTTTCGGTGAGGGTGATTTATATCTGTGCTGTAAAAGCGACAGCACTGTGTCGCGACTGATTGGGTCAATGGTAGACGAGGTACCCCGAAATCGGTGGAAATAGTGGAGAGAACAAATTTGCTTTATTTTCTAAAAAATGAGAACAGTAGTTATTAGATTTTATACAGTTATAAAATGACGAAGATATTAGAGAAATTGAATTGTGTACAATTATTTTGCATAAAGATTCGCAGGAACAAGAAATTGCACGCCACAGGATTAAAGATACGCCGAAGTGCTAATCAAGAATTGAACAGTTAGACAAAACTAGGAAAGACAATGCTTGCGCAAACCACAGAACAGCTGGGCAAGACCAGGAGAGACAACACCAAAGATCAGAAGCGTGTTTTCCGGGGCGGAAAGGACGTCTTCAACAACGGCGGTTGCTAAACGAGGCTCCATCGAGCCAGGAGACAAGGGACCGAAGTGTTTAATCCAGTGCTCAAGGACCATCGGGTAAGTTTCCAGAGCGAGCGCGGGGAGCGAGCGTCTGATAAATATTTAAAGAAGCGTCGGAGCATAAGTTGACGGGGGACTCATCCTCTTAACGTTTGCGCGCGATTGAAGCTCGGGAATAAATCCCAAGGTCTCGGCCTCCGGTATTCCGATAGCCGTGGTGCGAAAGAAAAACGTCTAAAAGCGAGCGCGTGTGAGCAAGGACGAGCCACCGCAATATTCTTAACGAGTTTCCGCGCAAAAGGAGGCGAGATCCTTCGAAGGATCCCAGGACCCATGGAAATCAGAAATCACGCCTGTGCCCATAAAGAGCAGACCTCCCGATAAGTTGAAGAGGGAAGTCCGTGGGCGCAAGGATGGGCCGCAATATTCTCAATCCAGTATTCTTTCCACTGCAATTTTCTTTCGCAATTGAATCCTTCCACTATTCAGTCCATCGATCTACACATCAATGTTAATTATAAACCTTTTTACAAAACTACATGTCAAATACACTCCCGTTCATAAATCCCCGGACACTTCCTTATCTTCAACAAAATGATAATTAAATAATACAAGCATCCAGCTCGAATTGATTGTTTCATTTTGATTATTATATTATATTAATTATATCGTTATGCAATTATCTTCATTGCCATTTCTCTATACAAATTCCCTGTGCCTTCCCTGTGATTCTCGTGGATAAAGACGCTTCCCTTGAAGGAGGCTGAGCCCCATGGATCATGGTGGAAAAGGGGACCGACGGGGTGAGGCGGGGAGTTCCCTGTCAGGATCGGTGGCGGCCTTGGTACCGCGACCTTGGCACTCCTGGTCTAGGCGTCCGTAAAGTAGGCGCGGTCCTGGGGTACGCGGTGCTATGGCGTTGCGACGAGCGTGCGCGAGAAAGCGCCGGGGTGGTTTCTCGCTCCACCTCGGCTGGAGACCAGCCAGTCGGGACAGCCGGTCACAGACGCTACTCAGCCCAGAACCGCGTCAACGTCCTGCCGCGAACATCCTGCAGGTCCATCCTGCACAACCATATCCATCTCACACAGTTCGCCGTCGTCTTCTGCGAAGTCAGCTCTTCTGGCAAGAGCTGGACAACGCGCGAATCTCTCCGAGAATTTCGGGAAATTTTCCTGAAACGAGGTTGAATTTTTTTGAACGGTTTTCCGAGTCGGCTGAAGTTTGCTGAGGTTTAAAGAGGATCTGAGAAGCCCGGTTTTCGCGAGCTGCGCGAGCAGGAATACGCCGGAAACGAGGCATCGGCGGGAAGGTCCGGAGACAACGCGCGACCACCTGTAGTTGTGGCCCCGAGCCACCCCTGACGAGCCTCCTCCCACCGTACAGTCGGCACCACCGGTTTCTTAACAGCCGAAATCCGAGCTGGACCACTGATTACTCAAGGCCAAGGACGACATCCGCACGCATATCGTTCAAGACTGCCAGGATTACCACCAAAATGAAGACCTCGTCGTTTTCTCTGCGCGTCATGCGACGGGTAAGTGGACACAATTGTTCCGTTGCTGTCTTTAGTGGTATCATGCTCTCGAGCCGAATTTTCGTTATTACGATCGCACTGGGGGGGTTTAATTGTTCTCGATGATGCATCACACCGACATCATTTTGTGTACCCACCCCAATTGTCTGATATCTTGATTTATCCTGTGTTCGTTGTCACTGTTGATCAGTCTTCCTTGTGTCCTCACGTTTTTCATTTAGTTTATTCAGACACTTTATCAATTTTATCGTTGTCTTTATATACGTAAGATTATGATTTCGAGATTTTGTTAATGTTCTGTAGAATACACATTTCTTGAATTTTCACGTCTTTCACTCGGAGGTTATCGAGAGGCTTCGAGAAACTTTATCAATTTGAAAGAACTGCCTTCGTGTTTGATTGTATTATTACTGGGTTCATCAAGAGCCGACGCTTTTGGACGAGAACTTTATCAATTTATGGGAACTATATCTGTGTTTTATCTGTGTTCCGTTTGTTAGGAGTTCAAGTATCGTCGAACGTTCGTCGAAGAGGAACAAGTAGTACATTCTCGTAGGAAAGGTTACTATATAACTGGAAAAATAATTGCGATCCAGCCGGGCATAAAAACTAGACAGTCTTCCCCAAATAAAAAGAGAAGAGACATTTCTCCTAGAAAAAACTTTAACTAAATTGTTTTTAAAGGCTTGTGCTATACTATGCATTTAAAGAATGATTCGCAATACACCTTGTACGCTTAACAACCCTTTAAGGGCTCAACGTTGATTGAATAATAGCATGTTTCACATCGTTTCCGGGATCTAGAATGATTTAGAATAAACCCTGTGCAGAGAACGAGGTTCTTTAAAGCCCATCCGACAAGACATACGAAGAAATCTCCACATAAAAATCCTCTTTCCCCGAGGCGTGATGTTATTCAGACTTTTTACTGCGCCGCGAGTAGAGACAGCTCGCAATGGTCAGGCATTACGTATTTATATTTCCTGAAAGCAGAGAATTCGCGAAACAGGATTTTGTTGTATATTCTCCGTAGATACCCTTACGCATTCTTCTGTATATTTGGCTAGATATTCTCCTAGGTATGCTCCTCTATATTTTTTTGTATAACATTTATCTTCATGTATATTTGTCTGCATATTTTCCCAGATGTTCGTCTGTATATTCTACATATGTTATCCCGTATATTACGCTGCATACTCTCCAAGATATTTTTTTATATAGGGGAGAGTAGTCTAATTTGGGCCAACATTTTGGTGGAACTACCATGTACTTTGAGGATGAAAAGTATTTCAAGAATTACAACTTACGGTCAAATAACTGGTTTTATATTCCACAATTATTGAAATTATTAACATTTTTTCATAATACAAAGTTCGAGTAAATTCAATCTTCTCTCTAGTGTTAATAATATTTTCCCGCATACCAATGTTCCCAGAGCAGAGTTGGGCATTAATCGATTAAAATTTTAACCAAGTTTGATTGATCAATGTGTACGATTCAAAAAGGTAATCATTAAAAAATGGACGATTGATTCAATCGATGGATGAAGTTAATCGTCAATCGTTAATTAAAAAAAGAAATCATCGAAAAATCGGAGACCGATTTAATCAATTGTTCAAGTTAATCGCCACACGGTCTATCCATAAATTATAATAAGTAGGCAGATAGAGATCGTACTATATATAGACCAAATGACAATATACTTAAACTCAGTTTACATTTTTTTCAGTATGCATATAGTTTTGATTCCGTATTTAATTTCGAAATTTCAGAAGTTAATCATTAATCAATTATCCGATTGACGATTACAATTGGAAAGAACGTAATCGTTAACCGCAATTAACGATTGAAGTAGGAGTTTAATTGTTAATTGCGATTAACGATTGAAGTAGAAATTTATTCGTCAATCGTTGATTCAATTTTTATCCAACTCTGTCCCGAAGAGATCCATGCACATCCCCTCGGAACCTCGGGCTCCCATATGGAATTTCACAGCGTCCAGACAGCGAGACGGACACATTCCTATTTGATAGTTCGCTCGATGAAACCCGCTGTTCTAAGGAGCGCATTGTGGTCGTAAATCAATTGTTTTGGCAGAAATTCGTGGCACCGTTCAGCGCGTAAAATCATCGGCACACGAATCCCGGTTGCCGGAACTGATTTATTCCGTTAGCGGTTGCACCGCGATGCATATTCCATTCGAATGCATATTCAACCGCGACTAGGCTCTCGCGGCAGAGGAGGTATAATTCGAGGACGCGCGGAACGGGGAGGCTCTCAGCCGGAAACGATTGGAGATCGGGGCGTAAGACTGGGGAATTCTTAGTCGAGGGTAGGAAATTGCGTTTCTGCTGGTTCTCTCGGTTACGTAACGGTGTACCTGGTGATCAATTACCCATGGAACCGTCCGATACCTGGAGGAGAGAGAGTATTAGTTCGAAACAATGTTGCGCAATAGCCGAGCGCGTTAATTGATGCCACCGGCAACAACGGCGAATTGAAATCGAACCGAATTCCAGGGGAACAACAGGGCCCGCGCGATCCCCTTTCAATTAGGCTCGATTCATATCGCCGGCACCGTTCCAGACCGGCGGACACATCGAACACACACGCACAATCGCTTCTCGTTTGCTCGATTATGTTCCCGAAAGGCTCGCAAGGCGAAGGAGAGACGCTCTCCTCCTGCACCCTCTCGGCGGATTGCATTCCATTCCATTTGCCCCGGATTAAAATGATATTTCGCAGCGCCGTTCGACTATATGCAGAAACTCCGGGAGCGTTAATCGACGCAACGAGCCTCGCGAAATTGAATCGGACTGCAGCCGGCCAGCCGTTCAATACCGATTCCCTTTCAATTAGGCGTAACTCGCGATGATAGGTCCGCTTCGACGGGAACTTAGTGCCGCGGCGCTACTGAAACCCGAAGAAATCGATTTGCGTCATTTGTTCGGGAGAGGGATCATTTTAAGAAGAGATATTAAATATTCTGGATATCATCTTGCCTGTTTTCTGATAAGTAAAAGGATCGTTTCTCCTCATACTGTTAAAATTTCAAGACGATTGCTCCCTCATGTTAATCTCATCGATCAGGATCTATCCGCATAAGTTCTTCGAATTCTCGAGCTGAAACTTCGCGGATACAACCCGGCGCTGCTGATTGGAGTGGGAAGGCTCGATTTTTTCAAGTTCTTAGACCGGATCCGCCCCTTAACGGTTGAAGAGGTCTCGCGAAGAGCCGACCCCCATTCTCCGTGTTCGCAAACAGCAATCTCTGCCGCGCGCGGAGCGAAAACGCGAAGAAAATTTTCAACGCGGCGTGTAACAGTGTTTGTCGTTTTCCCCGGGACTCTCGGCGAACAAAGCCTCCCTCCTCCGTTTCTCGCCCTCTCCTCGGAGAAGATTCCATTTGCCTGGAGGAACCGTCGCGATAAACAATTAAATTGGAAAACGCGGTAATAGAACGACGAGCGGAGGCTGTCTCTCTCCCTCTCTGTTATAATAACTTTGCGCGATTGGCAGAACCGGGCGTCTTAAGGGCGAGATTAAACCGCGATTTCCATTTTCGCGGGACGGTGTGGCTCGTGATGCCTCTTAATTGGTAATTACCCGGCTCCCAGCTGGCGCAACCAGAGAGACGGAATCGAGCGGAACGATATATTTTCGTCTCCCAGTGTTTTTCCAAGAGAGAAGTTACTTCCATCCGACGCACCGAGAATTAGAGGGGAGGGCCGTAAAACTTCGTTTTCCCGTGTCCCGGCGCACGGGAATACAAACAGCCGCATTTACTCCTGCGAACAGCCCCGAATTTCAGAAGGGGACTTTCTGTCTCCCTCTCTTATTTTTGCGAAATTGCTCCAGACACGCCCGAAGCATTCAGAAACTAGACT
Source organism: Lasioglossum marginatum (assembly GCA_028455795.1). Lineage (NCBI taxonomy): Eukaryota > Metazoa > Arthropoda > Insecta > Hymenoptera > Halictidae > Lasioglossum > Lasioglossum marginatum. Next base: position 4,305,139 of record CM052250.1, read on the forward strand.
GAGAGTGCTACGTGAGTGCTACTACATTTTTGCAATTGTTCAACACAGCCAATATTGTACAAATTGCCCGAGGTTCACCGAGACATGCGCTATTGTACAATTACAACTACAGTAAACGCCCCTTTACTGTCCGGGTTCGTGGACACGAACACTGTTCTTCTGTCCTTCTCTATGTTCGGCTCTCTATTGAAGTCTCGCTCGGCGCGGTCGGCGCGGTAGACGCAGTCATAAATCAAATTTATCTCCTAAACGCACAGTTTAAAAAAACATTTTTTTTTAATATTGCATTGTCATTTAGTTCTGAGCTATGTTTAAAATTTCAAGTCTCTAGCTCATCGGGAAGTTAGTTTAAAATCAATTGCAAAGTTCCAACGAGGCGTGGTAACAAACAAACAAATAGACAGACAGACAGACAAGAAAGCGAGCTAATAAAAACGTTGTAACGTAGTAAAATAGTGTCCGGGTACGATCACTGTGCAAAACACGTTGGACAGTAAAGGGGCGTCTACTATAGACGGATTTTTAAGCAAAATGAAAATTGAGAATCTTGGGAGAACCTTGGGAACGACCTTCAGAATGATCTACTTTCGAGGAAGTAGAACATTTTGGGACACCCTGCATAATGAATTATTTCTTGTCGCAATCAAACTCGCGGCGAGTTGGTTGAAGTCAGGCAGACACGAAGAGCATCGTTGCTCAGCGAGGAAGCTTCGGAAACTCACGAAGGAATAGCATCTAGTTAAACTTGCGTGCAAGCTCGTTACCAGCCGGGTTTTCGCGCGTGGTATCGCGAAATTTCCCGACAAAGGATCGAATTTCGGAACGGGTGCTCGCCGGAGAACGTCGATAAGCAGACATCTCGAGAATCCTGTTAGCCCAGCGAGTCTTTCCGAGGGGAGAGCGTTGCCTAACTCGGTCTGGAAGTTTTCTCATTTCCCCGAGCGAAACAGAGCTCTCCCTCGGTTTCCACGGGTTTCTTTTGTCCCCGTTGCCATCGCTTCGGTCTCGTCGTACTCCGACCACGGTCGCTAACGCGATTTTCGGGACGTCGATTCATTGGATTACGAACTCTGCTTTCACTGACCGTCCGCAGCTGTGCTCCGATCCTTTCTCTTTTCATCCTGGCTCGCAGGAAGCCCGGCGACCATTGAAAATTAGTTCCTAGAGTTCCACCGAAACCGTTCAGTGTGGTACTAAGTATTTATTCAAGGGTTCACACTGTTCTAAGCTGAACCGCTTGCAGAAGTGCTATAGTTGCGACGCAGGAAAAATTAGATCGGAGTTCGTTGCGGACGAACTGGAAGGGTAATTATAGTACAAAAGGGTTAATAGAATTTGCCGCGCCTCACCTGCGCGGAAAGGGATCGCTGTGACTGCACCGCGAGAGGAGATATCGGCGTCGCAAATAACCTGTAGCCTCGAATAATGCCTAAATAATCGAGCACCTGCGGCAACAATTTCGTGGAATTTTTATGCTAATTTATAGGTAACATAATTCGTTCAACGAATATTCCATATGCCATTTTTAAAAAAACTGTGATGCCCAAGGTGGTTCGGAACCCATCTTAAAAATAAATTGTAGGTCCCGGCGCTTAATAACTTAGCAGTTGAAGAAGTAAAAAGAACAAAGAAAAGGTATTCAAGCCTGGAAAATCGAGGTTCAATTTTGAGACGATTGTCAATAAGAATTTACAATATTCGGCAACAAAGGTCGGGAAAATAATTGCGCAGGTATGTTCACATAAATGCCTAAAGTCGGATTATATGCGCGTGGATCCGGAGCTTTGAAAGGCTCGCATGATTCGATTTCCATAATGTCGGCGACACGCGTGTCTCGTGGTGTGGCTGATCGGAGGCGTGTAATACGGTGTAATTAAACCGGAAATTAATAGTTCGCGGCGGCCGATTCACCGAACGACGTGACCAGCCGTGAGAATCAAGCGGGAGGGGGTCGCGTCAAAGTGTGGACGACTTTATTGAGTCCCGGCGTGGAAAAAGAAGGAGCCCGTGTTACACCGTAGAAAATCGTGTCGGAGACGTGCTCCCCGTAACACGTCGAACAGAATAGACAATGTGTCAATACTCGCGAAACATCACCGCCGGGCAACGGCGAATTTATCGGCGAATTTATCAGTGAGAGCTGGCCGGCTGGCTCCCGGTCGCTCGTGGCGACGCGTAATCGGATTGCGTCGTCCTTTGGCCGAGGATCGGGCCCTAACGATTCCATTTGTACCGTACGAAGCTTTTGTCCCGCGATTCCAGATTATTCGCCTGACTCGCCCGTCGATAAAACTCGATTCCCCTTGAATTTGTCGAACCTCGCTCGCCAAACCCCCAGATGACATGCGTGCCAGAAAATTCGACGACGACGCCCCACGTAAAAGATACTAACAAGATTATTTTAGATCGTTCGGAAAGTTATATCGTTTTTTCAAGGGAAAATAGAAGCCAAGTTTTTACTGTTCAGAATAAGTTTCATACCATTTCGTTCTATGATCCTTTGCGATTTCTCTACACGAAGAACGAAATTACTTTCCGACCGACCTAATACTAACAAGAGACACTTCCTTTAATAATTTCAGTAAGTTGCAAATAATACCTGTCGACTTTTGTCACGAATGCATAAAGATTTAGTCGGAGAAGAGAAGTCAGATTTTTGGGTAAGTCGACAGAGATCCAATTGTTCCGGAGACGAAACAATGAAAATCCGGATATTCCAAATATCGAAGTATCGGGGGACCCTCGCCGAGAAGGATGAGCCCCGGCATATGAAATCCTTGGAAACGATCCTCGACATTTCGAGTAGTTTGTTGAATATTGCGAGCACCTTGATCCTTCCTGAAAGGGCGCGACTTACGGACGGGAACGATTGCTTCGAAGTTGCGAAGGAAAGGATCGGGAAGAAGGGTTTCTAATATTTTCCAAGCGACTCTATCTCCCTCTCGGAGTGGTTTTGTCGATCGGATCGACCAACTATTCTTAGCCGAGGAAGGACATAAGCGTCGTTTCCTTGCGCGACGCTCCATTTCCCGGGCACGCTTAAACAAAGACGGTTCTTCCCGAGTAAACACTATCATCAGCCGTAACGACCACCGAGAAAGCAACCGGGAGCTATTTTTTCAGATTTCCTGAGCCCGGTCGAACGATAGGAACCTGATCGACAATTCTGTGTAACAAAAAATTTCTTGTATTTTGAAAATACTGTACGAGGCACAGGTGAACACAACGTCGGAAGATTCGAAAAGGTGCTAAGGAAGAGCGTTCCTCCGGAAGCCTCGGAAGGTCGAAGGGCAACACGCCTTCCACGGATGATGGATTCGTGATGAAAACAAGAAAAAAAAGGAATCGCAGGTTGCACGCACGAGTTCGCGAACCAGCCAGCGGACGAAACCGACTCCGGCCTGGATAGCCAATCATTCAGAAGAGGGCCGGCTGCCATTCCCGGTGTGCGAATCTCTCGATTACTTCGACGAATTGACTGGCGCGTCGATGGATTTCGCTGTGCGCCCAGTAAACTTCTGTTTTTCAATTTACCCTTGCCAGGGGGCGGCGCAACTGCGTGAATCGCCCGGAGAATTCATAAAAATACAGACCGATGCCTCGAAATTAAACGCCTAGCCCACTGACTGGCATTACTGCCTCCGAAAACGACCATCTCCCGAAATCGATCCCGATTCGTCTGTAGGGGCCACTGTAAAAAATTGTTTATCGTAAGAGGCAGTAGAAAATGTTCCTATCTTTTCTCGTCCTTAATTTTTGCTGTGGCCTTTTGATTTGCTACGAGAATTTTTATTGTAGTTTCGACTGGCACTTCGACAGGAAGAAATTGTTATAAAATTGTGGTTCTTTGATTTTCAATGCAATTTTTGCTGTAGCCTTTCGATTTGCTACGAGAATTTTTATTGTAGTTTTGACTGGCACTTCAACAGGAAGAAATTGTTATAAAAATGTGGTTTTTTGATTTTCAATGTAATGTTTGCTGTAGCCACTTTTGATTTGCTACGAGAATTTTTATTGTAGTTTTTACTGGCATTTCGACAGGAAGAAATTGTTATAAAAATGTGGTTCTTTGATTTTCAATGCAGTTTTTGCTGTAGCCTTTTGATTTGCTACGAGAATTTTTATTGTAGTTTTTACTGGCACTTCGACAGGAAGAAATTGTTATAAAAATGTGGTTCTTCGATTTTCAATGTAATGTTTGCTGTAGCCTTTTGATTTGCTACGAGAATTTTTATTGTAGGTTTGACAGGCATGTCGACAGAAAGAAATTATTATAAAAATGTGGTTCTTTGATTTTCAATGTAATATTTGCTGTAGCCTTTTGATTCGAAAAGACCAATATATTTAGAAGGAGCAGTAATAATTCCTCTGGGTCACCGCAACGATGCCCACGAGGAGCAGCAGTCTTCCAGGGAGGGATTAAGCGAGAATCGCAAGCACCCTGACGCCATTAGGATCAAATGGGGCCATTAACGACGTCGAAATCGTCGTCGGTTTCGTCATTCCCGTTCTCGACGTCGAAACCGTCGACCAGACGCGCTTTGTTCCCATTATCAGCTGCAGACGTCCGGCTCGACATCCGCGGAACATTGTCATCGTTGACGAACAGTGATCAGGGACCGAATAAATCGTACGACTACGAGTAATCCGTCGGATCGAGGCACGATCGTGACGATAAATCGACAATAACGCGGCGCGTAGCGATAAACGCGCGCCACAAAACGGCCGTCTGGATCGTCGGAAACGATTTCCCGTGTTTGGAATCAGGGCCACGGTGGTCTGCGCCTCGCTGAAGATAAATCGTCGCTTTATTTTCGCGGCTCAAGGATTACTGAGCCCGTCGGATCGTAAATCTTCCGACGATACAGCAATGGCGGCCGAGGAACCCGTTGCCTACGGCGTTAGGGACAGAGTGCGATGGTCCACGGGGTGTGTCGATCGTCTGGTTCCGTTCTGCCCTCGGGACTGAAATCCAATTCCTCGTAATGCAGCGTGGGTGACTGCTCCTCCGAGAACCCAATCAACCCTAGGTCCTGCCGCCATTTTTTTCCAGGACTTCCTTCGTTTCCGTGGAAATCCTCTTTCGTGACGATTGCGCCCTGACTCGATTAAATTACCCGCTCGGGCCTGGGCAATTAGTTCTTTTAATGCACCACTGGATCAATTACTGGACTGTCGATTTCTATGCGAAATCAGAATATCGTCTCATTCTTTCTCTATTAACACTTTACCCACCGGAAGCCTATTAAAAGAATTTTCAATAATTGTGCTGTACCAAAAGAAAGCATAGAAAGTTTCTTCTACATTGCAATCTTAAATGAAACTATTAGACGACGTTATTATGGATGACTTGTTAGTTCAAAATGAAAATTGCTATTGCTGTTGAAGGTTCCATTAAAAAGTGTTTAGCCATGTACCACAGATTTTTCAAAATTATGCAATAATCACTGGTCGGTAGTGTGTTAATTTTAATATATTCAGAATAATCTTAAATAAGTTTGACCTCTCTACTGCTTTAAATTTCTAAAAGTACTGTGCGACCACGGACCATTTCATTCCAGAATTATTTCTGTACTTAATCATACTTGTTGGAAGAGGAGTAGCAAGGATAATTACTGGAACGATAAAAATGATTAATACACGATCCATAGAACGTTGAAGCTCAAGTTTCCTGAAACTGTGAGCATCCGTCACAACGCCTCGAAGATGGTTCTTTAACCGATCGTATCGGGGCTGCTCGAACGAGAACGACCGGCGCTTCCGGTTTCCGTTTTCCGTTTTCCGCACCACTGATTCACGCCAAATGACAGCCAGTATGGCCGTTCTCCCGCAAACGCTGCAACGTTACAAGCTCGCCATAAAACATCTAAAAGCTCCGATAAAGAGCGTATATACATTTGAAAAGATGTTCCTAAATGTTGTTCCGCTAATAAACCACGAAAGGAAGCAAATGACGCGTTGCTGTCCCGACACGCGAATCCCGCGAAGTCCTTGCGCTCCCATCAGCTTAATTAATCCCGGTCATCGGGGAGGACGGAAATGCGACACAGAAATATTAGCGTCATCGCCGCGGAGGGAGGGCAGCGACAATGTTCGCGGAACGTCTTGGCTGCTCTCTGCCTTTTAACCTAATTGTCGAACCACCGGCCAACTGTCGCCCGTGTTTTAATGCCGTACCGAGAGAACAATGTTTTAATTAAGCTTTCGCGCGGCGTGCATTACAACTGCAGCGAGAAGCTCGATACGGTGAATCAGGAGGTCGCCGATTTCTGAACTGTTTTCAGTCGAGGACTAGGCGACGAACGAACTGCTAATGGACGCTCGAATCCTCCCTTCTACCTCGTTCCGCAATTTACCAACCTTTTCCGCTTTATTGTTTCGTCGATAGTCACGGGGAACCATGATACTCGCGCGCTCGATCCTGGGACAGTGAAAACGGCCCGGACGACGCGGAGTTTTTCCTCCCCGTTAAAAGACGCTTTTAGCGTCCTTCTGAAAGGGGAGTTTAGAGAGCTCGTTGAACTGGTCGCAGAGTGCTTCTGACCGTACAGATGAATTTTCGCCGTCTCTTAATTGCGGTCCGTGGACGGCCGGAGGTCCTTAAAAGATATAAAAATAATCCCGCGAGTGTCCTGTAAAATATTATCGTTTTAGAAAGACGCACGTGTATGTCACAAATCTGCTGAAATGGACTTTCCGATGCAGTGACTGCCAATGTGGTGTACAAATTACTTTGGCAAAGATTCTAACGGTGGCACGAGATTTACGTGATACATCTCGATGTAAAGCCCATCCAAAAGTAGAGATTGAACCGTGTATAATTTCGTGGAAATTTCAAAAAGGGTTTGGAGAGAAGTTTTTCAGGAAACTCAAAGGGCCAGTGAAAGAAAGTTTGTATAAGGTACAAGGGAGAATTGAGTGGAGACCGAGTTGGATTCGAGAGTGAGTTAACTCGTCATTTTCGGTTAGCAGGTTACGCGGGGAACGCAAAGGCCATTGGGGCGGCAGTTTCCTTGAATAATTCATCCCCGGTGACCGGGAACTAAATTCCTTCGTTGGGATTCGGAGCGACGTCGAAGTTCCACACGCACGCGGTTCTTTTTAAAAATCGCCTCTGGCTCTCTCTCTCCGTCTCTCTACTTTTCTTTTCGCTGCGTCTCTATGCTCGCGACCCGTTCTCGTAGCCAGGTTTTCGCGCGACCCGATCCAATTTCCGCTCCGGTTAGTCCTTGGATCGCGGAGACCTAATTGAATCCCCCGCTGGCCGCAGAATTTCCGGAAGCGCTACGTGTTGCTTTGCAAAGGCCTTATTAGCTTGACCGTAGCCACGGGACGAATAATTAAACCCTTTCTGAGCCGGTAGGCACGCCCGCTACGTGCCACGCTAAGTGCGCAGTAGATTAGGCACGGTTTGAGTCAGACCGCAGGCCGTACGCGCGTCCAAGTCTTTCACTTCAACCGAGACATACTCTGAAATCCCTTATACGTGCTCTCTGAATTGCAATCCAAACTGCATCACATAATACTCAATCAACCATTGTACGATCGTTAATAATCATTTCATAGATGAGCTTCCATAAACAATTGTTGTGGATTTTTATACAAGTCATTAGATATTTTAGGTAATTATTTAGAGGCACTCCTCTCCGATTTTGATGAAATTTAAATATGTTATGACACAGGTGAGTAAGTATAATTTAACCCTCTATTGAATGAATTTTTATGACGGGTTGAAGAAAATATATATGGCTACTTAAAAATGAGAGTGGTCATCAAATAAATAATAAAATTTTATTAGAAAATGTTATTTATTGCATTTTATAACTGTTCCTGTATGGGAACTTTATACATATCCAGATACAATGTTCCCACCTGGACCCAACATGCTCAGAGTCTTCAGAATTTTCTACTTAATTTACTAAAGAACATTTGAAATTTAAGTCCCCAATTGGGAACCGAATCCAATAGAGGGTTAAAACAGAGTGAAAACATTTCATTTAAAAAGAAAGGCGTAACATTCATGTAAACATGGAGAAATAACCAGCAATTAATTCTCGTCAACACGCGCGCGCCTCTTTCAACTTTATTGCACATTCGCGTACATCATTAAATGCAGCAGGATCCGCCGAGTCCAAAATATAGAATGAATTTTGTTCACCGGAGGCTCCGTTTCCGAGAGTATCGAGTTTGAAAATTGGTAAAGCACGCGTGCTGATGAATACCAATCAGTTGGCGTGCCCGTGCATGGCTGACTCTTTCCATTGCTAGTATAAATGCATACGCGCCCGACGAATTTTCAACCTCGATTTCCTACGGAACAGAACGTCGTACGGGTAACTACCATTCTACATTTTCGACTCGCAGTTCCTTGTCGAATCGACCCGTCGCAATTTCAATACGAATCCTAATTCTCCCTTAACAATAATACACTTCCGAGTACTCCACGATTCAAAAAAACCAAATTCCAACAGTGGGGGTATCTAAATTAAAGGGACAATATATGCAATGTGTATTCAATTTTTAATTGTGGAATACTTCGTTCTGGAAATTCATTGTTACTAGGAGATACAAATTTTTTGAAAAATGTGGCCATGCGGCGAAGCAGCGTTTTAATGATCACGTATTAGGCACGTTTGCATGCAACAAGGACCGTAATACCAGGCGGGCGTTATCACGCGGTATATAGAATCTCTCGGGGAAAGGTTGCGGATTAATATTCATGGGGAAAGTTGGTCGCGAAAGGAATAATACCTCGGACGGTATACAATCCCGTGAATGCATCACGCGACTCTCTCCGTCCATCCCGATCGACGTTATTCGAAGATTCCTACGGACAGGTACACGAGACGCAATTAAGCTCGTTACCCTCCGGATCTTCAGGATTCTCTGCATCCATCGGGAAGTCGATTTCGTTCGTTGTCTTCGGCTACACAGTCTTTGAAAAAATCAATTTGCGGGACACAATGAAGCTTGCGGCAATTATCCGGAATTTCCTGAAGGGGCGCGACGATCCCCTGCGGCCAGTCGCAGGCAGAAAAAAAGACGGTTCCTTAATTAATCACGTAATTAAACTCCCCCAGCGATGCTACGCCCCCGCAAAAACGTCCTCGCATTAGCGGACATTACGAACGCCGCCGTTGCGGAAGCGCTTAATTCTTAGCGGTGCTCGTGCAGCAGATTAACCGAATCAAAAGTTGTTCGTTCGTAATCATTTCTAAACGATCCGTTGGATTTACGCGGATATATTACGTGTACCAATTAATCCCTGTCCCCGTAAATCTCTCGTTCGTTTGCGACCGTTTGTTCCATTATTTAACATCGCATCGACAGCTTGATCATGAGTGGGCATTTCATATATTTATGACAAAAATGTGCAATTTAAAGCAGTAGATATTCATGTTAATTTAAATAGATGTCCGCAATCATTAGCGATGATCAGATTTATAGACTACAGATTTTATAAATTACAGAAGATTTTTTCAATTTCGTTTCGTTAGGGATTCCGGATCTTTCACGTTTTCGCCTAATTAAAATGTTGGTATTAGAAGGGTGAGAGTAACTTTGATTCTGCGATGATCGAAATTGCTTTCGACCCCGTCTGTCAGCGGCGCGTGAGAGATCATTTTGCGAGAGAGGTAGCGCCCGCGGAAATTGAACGGGTTCAAAGGGGACCTTCGGATCGAAGCGTTCAATCCCATTCTGAAACAGCTCGGGCGACACCTTGCCGTGCTGAAAATAGCTGGAACCCGTTTCACGGGAGAAAAAACGGTCGCCGCGCCGGCAAAGGGGTCGTCTGGCCGGCGGCGCGTCGCCTGTGTACGTGGCCTAAACTGCAGCCCACCTGTTGCTAGGCCTATATCGGGCCGATCTCTCGCGTTTTCATCCTCCTACTCGAATTCTTGGCGTTCCCGCGCCGCTTATCGCCCCCGGCCTGCTTCATTTCCAGCCACGACCGATCCAATTATCCGGTTAAACGACCCGGCTCCGATCCCACCGACGAAATCCGGTTCCTGATCGAGGCAAAAATACATTTCCCGTCGCTTCGTGCGTGGACCGATGTGATTAATGGACGAGCTTCGACCTTTGTTTGTTGTCACACGTGGGCGAATGAGAGTTAATGTACAGCTAATACGTAGTTCTCCCGGTGCGTTGGCGAGCCCCAAGGGCCACGGTTCATTTTTATAACGAGCATTCGCCACCTGGGGAGTTTATGCGAAAATGGAGAAGCACGGAAAATGGTCGCATAAATAATAACTGGAGTGAATCTTCAGATTAGACTCTCGAGAGGTCTCTCTCGAGTCAATTTTTCAATTGCACTAGGAGGGAAACAATTGTGCAATTTATTTTGACACTTTCCTATGCTGCAATTTTCGGTGTATCCACTTCCTGTGATTACTAGTTGGAGTTTTATGCGATCACATTTTTTAAAACACGAACAATCTTCATTCTGCAATCACAGATCTTATGAAAGGGTTTTAGTACAAAATTACTGAATAAGTATCCCGTAAACACGGGATTATACATTTTATGAAACATAAAGGATAACCATCGTCTAAGCGCTCGTTACTTCCAGCGTTAAAACATAGACAGTAAACGTCGATTAAGCATAAACTACGTCTTCTAAGGACGATTATGCAGATTTTATGCAAGCCGGTATAAATGAACAATGTATATCCTCCAGTAACAGTGGGAGAACTAAACAAACATCATTTCATAAAATCACCATGAAAATGGAAAGATTCCCATCTGAAATTACGATAGTCCGCAAAAGATCATCAAGTTTTCTGTTGCTTCGAACACAATTAAATTCCGGGAATTTGCACAATTCCCATAGTTTCTCGGTGCTGTTAGGGCAGTTAGGGCGTCATAATCGTCCGGAAGGATCACTGCGGGATTCAGTTAGCGAGGTTTGCGTTGCTCGCGACAGAGCGGTGTCCAAATATTTCTGTTCCGTGGATCGCAGCAGTTCCGGACGCTTGTAAATTGATGGACTTAGGTCCGCAGTCCGTCCTCTTTAAATATATACTAGCCCCTTCGGGCGAAGTTAGACATAATATTTGCTCGACATCTCGCGGGCCCTCTCTCCCAGGGAAAACAATGGGCCGAGGGAAACGAAATCCGCTTGCAGCTAGCCGTAATAACTTCGCGAAGTCTCGGCGAGTTTATTTTTCCCCGATAAGAGCCGTTTTACTGGCAGCCCGTAAACGTTTCCCTCGAGCGTCTTGATCCGACAGAAGCTGGTTGACTTCCCGACGCCTCGCGCTGCAACATTTTCTACTCGCTTCAAAAATTTTCGTCGGAGTAATGATCTCTCGCAGTGATTAACGCTCTGGAGCCGAGCAGTAAATCTGCCCGTAATTTCATGCAAAAATGACAGAAGAGCAGTCTCGACGATTTCATGGGACTTTTATTGCAAGTTGCCGGCGGACGCATGAATCGATCTAATAATTTCCGCGCCGACACTTTTACGAGCTTGATAATCGAGAACTATGGTTTAGGAGCCGGGAGACTCCAGACGGAAATTTTCTCCATAATTTTCCCGGCGAAATTGATTCGTGGCGTTTACAAACGACAAATTCGTCTAACGTAAAAGAATAAAACATAAAAATACAGGGCGTCTCAGCTGAAGGAGGCCACCTATATATCTCCTTTATTTTTAATGGCACAAAAAACATTTATGGCATAACTTAAATAGAAGAACAATTTGGAACAGGAAATTCAAATGTAATCCTAATATTATCCTACAATTTTATCACATTTTTTGGTACTCAAGGTCACCTGAAGGTAATGACTTCAGCATATTCAAATGTATTTTTTCGGCCGCTACAAGATGGAATAAAAAAATAGTATTTCTCGATAAAAAGTAACGATGCCCTTGAAAAAACTGAAAATATAACTGGACAAAAAAAATTGTTCTTCTATGATATTCCTCCTTCGATACCATTTAAATTATACCATAAATATTTTTTGTGCCATTAAAAATAAAGGAGATATTTAGGTGGCCTCCTTCAGCAGAGACACCCTGTATATCTGCAGCGTTGACAGTGGTGTCAACTCGCACGATATTTCGGGTATTCCTTCCCTTAATTTTGCAAGGGATAAACAGCGTATGTTCTTCATTACGCTTGAGGGCCGTGCCAAAGGGATCGATGAGGCAGAAAGGGTTCGAGCTTGTCAGCATTTTCCCGTGAGCAATTTTCCAAACGTCGCTCAACGAGAAAGTTTGCTCTTCGGAAAGCGATCCCGTCCGAATTAAGGCGAAATCTGGAGGCGAGGAATGGGGCCCTTCGGAAGACGAGGTAGCGACAGGCATGCCGGATAAATCTCATTTGCCGTTGTATTTGTAATGAAGTTTCGCCGAGTTATCAGACACCCGTAGCGAGAGAAACACAGGATAGAGGCTGGTTGCCAGGGGAACCGGTAGCACGTGTCGACTACGTGATCGCGTTCGATCATATGAAATTCCTCATAGTCACGCGCAAGCTCCCCCGCACACCCTTTGCCACCTGGTTTCAGCCTTGGAGAAGTTTCACGACTCGGATCGTCAAAGAGATTATCCAACAACTTTCATTCTCTTCGGACAGCCTCGCCGTGTCTGGCTTCTGGAATTGCTGCGAGAGCGATGTCGGAGTGAAGCAGGTCGAAAGACAAACAAAAAGAGCAGTGGGGAAAGCGTTTAGGTCAACACACTCGTCCGTTAGGATATCTGATGGACTCGACACCTCGGAGATTAGAAAACTCGGTTATTATTAATCCAAGGGAACAATTTATATTTTTTATACAAGAAATCATCCTTTTTGATCTAAATTCATTTTTAAATGAAACCAAGTAGAACGAGTCGACCATTGGTCAGAACAGCCTCCAATTTCCATTCTCCTTGAATAAATTGTCTTAACTGTAAGCTATTTTTCCAATTAATAATGCACACAGCTCGGTGATTCAACAAGTGGAATGCAAGCTGTAATGCAAAAATCATCTCGAGTGAACTCTGGCGCAGTCTGAGCATGATTAAAAAATGAGAGTCGCGATAAATTGAAATAATTTTGCAGAGATACAGTGACTCCCACTAATATTCTATATAGACTCCCACAAAAATTGCAATTGATCGGAATTGTAGAAAAAATACTAAAAGTTGCATTTTACAATTTTTTATGTGGGCCTATATTGAAAATTTAAAAAATACGATAGATTATATATAGATAGATCTGTATCAATTATATGCACTGTGAAAGTTTTATCGAAATCGGTTGATGCGGAAAAGAACGACAGGCATTGAAAGATGTAAGAATCCTTAGATTTACTGCAGTTATAGGCCGAAAATCGTGAAAATCTGCAATTTTTACCATCTTTAAACGTCTGTAGCTTATTGCAACGTCGACCGATTTTGACGAAATTTTCAGAATATGTTTAATTGACACAGATCTACAAAACGTATTTTTTAAATTTTCAATATAGGCCCACATAAAAAAGTTGTAAAATGCTACTTTTAGTATTTTTTTCTACAATTCCGATCAATTGCAATTTTTGAAAAAATATTTTTTCACATCCTGTAGCAAACTAATTGCTCCAGCTTCACAAAAAAAGTTCAAATCGTATAGAACAATATTAAAAAAGTTGTCGTCTTTTTAAGAATGTCCGAATATTTTTGTGGGAGTCACTGTAATTTGGAGGGGAGAAGAAGGGGAAACATAATGAATTGGAAACGGATGGAGGAAAGGTTACGGCCGGATCCCGAGGGATCGCGGTTCCTGGGGAAAGTTGGATAAATTGCTCGCCGGCAAGTTGCACGATTAATGTGCGGTCGTAATGTCCTCGCGACGCGTGTCTACCGCGATGCGTACACGGTAATAACGTGGAAGGAACTCGTCGCGGGGCGAGCTTGTCCTTTTAAACCCTGTCCCGTGTAATTGCATGCACGGTACACACAAACGACTATGCCGAGTTGCCGCTGACATTTGTGGCTTCCGCCCCGAGCACTGTTCCCGCCGGACTTACGGAACTTGCCTGCGCGATTCCGCACAAAGGATACAGGTGGTGTGCCGATGTTGGATCAGAGGATTCTCCGGCGGAATAGCAGCGAGGTACATGGCTGCCTGGATATGGCCGGAGGTTGGCGCAGGAGTTGGCGCATCAATGCGATCTCGCTCAACATAATTCGACGGAGTCGATTGTGTGGCACGAAATACAATTAGTGACCACGGGATGCAATTAACGATCAGCGTATGGAATCGCAGATAATTAATTTTTTTAGTCGAGCTTCGTGTTTAATGTATGGCTTCTGTGAAAGGATTTTTATCATTTTTAATTACTAGCGATTTTTGTTTGTAAACCGTTCTCCGTTTAACCTGAATATTTTTCGGAGGAAGTAGGAAGTATCAGGCATCGGTCATGAATTGTCCATCTATTTTATAGAGGAAAGTATCCTTTCGAAAGCTATTGATAAGTTTATGCTATACCTGCAATTAATTTCAGCTTGAGGAAGCACCTTAATTTCTTCAGAAATTATCTCCTCGTTAAAACAAATAGAAAGAGTCGAGCATTAGTCAGACGAGCCTCCAGTTTCCAGTATGCACAATATTTCCTCTGCGACGAACGACGGCGTATTCAAACATTTTCTCAGATAATACACGGAGTATAATTGGTAGAATATTGATCCCACGGTATCGGAAATTTTATTGCGATAGAAACGTGGTTTTTACGTTGCGGGTAACGACGAGGATCGCATTCGGTACAACTAACTGTTGCAACAGCCGACTCGAATCGTCCCGGATCCGGCGAGCAGACATTAAAAACCAGTACTCGGCTCTCAAACTGCAATTTGTCATGTTGTAACATTTAACAGACTGTAATTCGATATTCAGAATATCAATTGGGCATTGTACGTTAAAGGTAAACCGCGTTCTTTTCGGTAGATTAAGAACGTACAGTCACTGTTCCATTTGATGTGGAACGCGAATTACTGTCGTCGGATCGTTAGCAGTTCGTGACGAACCAGTCGATTCTCCATCGAGCATGGCATCGCACGCTCTGTTATTGGATCGCCCCATTGTCCGATGGAAATTGCAAGAACGAAGCCATGGGGATCTGGGTCATTTATATAGGGCAGCTAATGTCAGGGGTCGCGTTCAGCTTGCAGCGCACGGTACGGCTCTCGAACATCCGAAGATTCCCCGTGCTTGCGTTTCCGATTTCCTCCGCGGGAATCTCCGTATAATTTTGACAATTTACGGGTCCCAAGGTGGTCCTCGTCGAAAAGTGTCAGCGCACGTGCAACTCCCGAAACGTTATTGTTGTTGAAGTAAAACAGTTCTGAAATGAAAACTCAGGATCCAAGAATGCTGTTACAATGTAACAAGTAGTGTATAGTGGTGTGCGTCACCTCGAAGTGACGATCGGCGGCTGAAAAGACGATCGGCGGTTAAAAAGACGATCAGCAGCCGAAGCGACGATCGAGTTCAGTTTGACGGTAGAGTCGGTTTAGGAAGGTCAAACCTGGTGCAGTTATATTAGCCATTTTATAATAAAGTTTTACGGTTACCTATTTCACTAGACTGTTTGATTCCACTGAAATCATATCCCTTAACAATTGTCAATTCGCAAAAACATTCTATAAACTCTGACTACGTCTACCAACCAATTTCTTAACCACTAGACAGCGGATTGTGCAAAATAAAAATTTTGGAGTGAATTAAAAATTGATATTCTTTCTTAATATGTTTAATAGGATGAGAAAATAATTTTGACATCATGTAATTTGAAATTAAGTCTATCTAATAATCATTTTGATTATCCATTGGTTCTCCAATGTTTGCCGTCATCATGTAATTTGAAATTAAGTCTATCTAATAATCACTTTGATTATCCATTGGTTCTGCAATGTTTCCCGCGCACATTAAGAGAGTAGTGGCAATCCCGGCGTTCTCGAGAGCAGCTCGACGAGTTACGGTAACAGTGTCGAGGTGCAAACGATCGACAGCTCGATTATCAATTATCCGTGAAACGCGATACTAAGAGACCCGACCGCAGACACAGACAGACTCTCCGCGACCTATAGAGTTTCCTTTTCCTGGTCGTGACAGCAGTTTAATCGGCTCCGCTCTCCCTCTCTCGATGCTTTCGATTTCCCATGGGGGATCGATACAATAGGAGCAGCGGCGCATTGTTCCACGAGTCTCGCAGAAACCCTCGCGAGAGAACCGGGCTCGCACTCTCTCTCGATATTCACTGTCGCTTAGTTGTCGCTGTTGCTCACCGGATCGAGGACTAATCGCCTCCTCTGCATGTAAACGCGACATGATCCCCGGCCTGCGTGTGCTGGCTTGCTCTTACGGAATTAATTTATCCTTGAGTCTCCTCCGTGGCGGACCTATACTACTGGAACTTCGGCATCGTTCCGGGAATTCTAGCCTTTGAACCAGCGATGTTCTAGCTAGTGAGACAACTGTCCCTGAGTGTAGAATATGCGAACATTGCTGTATTGGTTTAGGATTAATTTGTAGTTAGGATTAATAGCCATTAGAAAGTCCCTATTCCGATTGTATATTCCTTGGGAGACTCGTGGCTGATCCTTGAGAGATCTCTGGAAGGATCTCTCTATCTTGAAAGAGCGATCGAGGATGGATATTTCCTGTAGTGTCCTCTTTCTGTTTCTACAACGTCGTCGAGAGCTTACTCTAGCCAGATTGGTTTTCGTGACCAGCTCGCGAAAGGTTGCACGTTAAATCCCGGCACGTGCCGCAATTATTTGCACACCTCTCCGCTAGAGCTGTCTCTCTCTCTCTCTTTCCACAGTGACATGTCCAGTCGGCTCTTATAATCGCGCATGTAATATTTTTCTTTTTTTTGTTTGCCCTGCGTTGTCACTTTTACCTCGGCTTCTGGTTTCACGTCTCCGCGGACTCGCAACAACGACTTCCCTTCGCTGAGAAGTGGAACAGCCACTTTGTCAGTGTCACGACGCCGACATAACGTTGCCAGGAGATATTTATCCTGGCTGCCACTCGATAAACGGCCGGGGAACCTTGTCCGCTGTTAATATCGCTCCTGTCCTTACACTCTTCCTCGGGTTACCACGTCTCCCGTAACTGCGACCGGTCGACCCTAGCGATAATTTTCCGCCGAGGGTGTTGGTGACTCGTTACTTCCGCCCACCACTCATGTCAGACCTCGCGGTGCGGACGGCTGGACCCGTTTGTGCCCTTCGACTCCAAGCATTCTGTCAAACTCCCTTGTTCTGCAACTGCAATTTATTATCTTTTTGGAAGCTCCAATGAGAAACACGTCTAGCTTCCTAATGGATTTATGTACAGTGACTCCCATTAATATTCGGACACTTTTAAAAAGACGACAATATTTTTAATATTGGACCATACGATTTGAAATTTTTTGAGAAATTAGAACAATTGGTTTGCTGCACAACGTGACTAAAATATTCTGAAGAAGATTGCAAGTTGTCGGAATTGCAGAGAAGATACTAAAAGTTGCATTTTACAACTTTTTTATGTGGGCCTATATTGAAAATTTAAAAAATACGTTTTGTAGATCTGTGTCAATTAAGCATGTTCTGAAAATTTCATCAAAATCGGTCGATATTGCAATGAGCTACAAACGTTTAAAGATGGTAAAAATTGCAGATTTTCACGATTTTCGGTCTGTAACTGCAGTAAATCTAAGGATTCTTACATCTTTTAATGCCTGTCGTTTTTTTCCGCATCAACCGATTTCGATGAAACTTTGAAACTTTCACAGTGCATATAATTCAGACAGATCTACAAAACGTATTTTTTAAACTTTCAATATAAGCCCACATAAAAAAGTTGTTGAATGCAACTTTTAGTATTTTCTCTGCAATTCCGGCAACTTGCAATTTTTTTCAGAAATTTTAGTCACGTTGTGCAGCAAAACAATTGTTTTAATTTCCCAAAAAATTTCAAATCGTGTGGTCCAATATTAAAAATGTTGTCGTCTTTTTAAAAGTATCCGAATATTAGTGGGAGTCACTGTACCTCTTATTGAATCGATAGGACCATTCGAGTTGTAGAAAATATTTTTTAACACTAAACCTACCGAACCCTAAAAGTAACTGGTACATGCTCCTTTATAAAAATGACAAGATTGATTTTATTTAAACTTTGTGCGGCTCCTGTATAATCGTTTCTTATGAAATCAATTTTATTATTTTCCTAATTGTAAAATAAAGAACCTGGTACCGGTCATTTCGACCGCTGTTGGTAGGTTTATTCCATATGCGGTTAGTGAAGGTAGAAAGACGCAATTTATTTCGTACTGCGAAGCGTCCAATTTGTCCTGCATTCATTTTGAAATTAAAACAAGTAGTACGAATCGAGCGTTTGTCAGAGGCGACTTCAATTTTAATTCCCTTCAAATAAAGGATTCATTGTCTTAACTTTAAGATACACTCTCGATCAGTTGCAGCCTGAGGAAGCGTCATACTTCTTGAGAAACGGTGGTCCAATGAAAACAAGTAGAAGAACTCAACCAACAGGCAGACTACTCTTTACTTTCAATTGTTCTTGAAATGAAGCAGAATTTGGTTCGCTCCGAGCTACATTTTCGATTGATTTTAACCTGAAGAAACACCCCAATTCTCCAAAAACAACTTCGTAATAAAAATAAGTAGAAAAATCAGCCGCTAGTGAGGCTACGATTACGGATCTCGTAAAACCGGATGGAAGATCGATTCACGGGGCAACGCGGTGCCGTTTAATACCGCCGCGGGCGAACAGCGCATCTCGGTAAACAAAAACGAGCGACTCGTGCGTTCGCCGTCCATTTTCATTTTCATCCTTGTGTATTCCCGTGTATTACGTTTCTTGTTCCTTCGATCTCAGCGCGTCCCGGGAGACTCTTCCCGGCAGACATTAGCGAGGAATTCATTTCGTAAACGCACACGCGAAAAACGGCTGTACTGCACAGTGAATTTCCGACCGGTTATGCTCCACCTTTCTCCGGAGATGCAATAACAATCGCTGGGTCGGAAGAACGAGAACACTGTAAACACAACAACGCCAATAAAAATAAAAATATTCCGACGTAAACGCAGGCGGCTGAATTGTTGTCGCGTGGGATTCGATGTGATTTTACACAATCTGACGTAACAATTTTGAAAACGCGTGGGAGCGTGAACAAAAGCGATATTTCCGAATTGCTGTAGTTTCAATGGCCGCCGCCGACATCCGAAACAGAAACATTACTGCAATATCAAAATACTTGAACGGGAACGGGTCTCGTAAATCCCATGAATGAAATTGAAGCCGGTTCGCTTGCTTCATTAAAGAAATTAAATTGGTTTCTCGAGAAGGATATTGAAATGCACGGCGAATCGCTCGCAGCCATTCAAGGACCAAGAAGAGAGCTGTTTGAAAGAGCGTCCCCGGTTTTGTTTCAATTGAATAAAGCGGCGGGGAAAATATTTTGCCAGGTTGTGCTTTGAAAGGCGTTCCAGTGACTCGAGGGATGCGTAATCTTCTGTGTTCTCGCGTCTCGAGAAAACGGGGTCTCCTTTGAATCGTGATCGCTCCGACGCGACGAAGTGTTTTCGGAGTTTCCGTTTTCTGTTCTCGCGTGGCGCGCATGCGTCGAGTGGGAAAACTTCGAGTTTCCTCCCTCGCGATCAAGGAACAGGGAAAACGAGACGGATCTAAGAGAGGTACGGTGTCGTTTCCAATTTGGTGCCTTTGCGATCGTTAGAATATTCTGTTGATCCTCAGGGTCAAGATCTCGCGTTTCGCCTCGGGGCGAGCCATCGCGAGGAAAATGTCACGGCCGAACGAGTTTCGTGTGTCTCGCCTCGGTTTCCCCATTGAAACGGCATTCCCGGTTTCCATGGTGATTCCCGGATATGAAGCGGCTCGTAAAATCAATGGAACGAAGTCAAGCGAACAGCTAGTAGTCGCTGGGAAGTAATTATGGTGTCGGAAACTACGCAATTTGAAAGATCGAATCGCGGCAAGGTCTCTGCCGATCGACCAGCCCCATGATTTGGAAATTTATGGATCGCACTGGGAGCGGCTATAAAATTCGAAAGCTCTTTCGGAGACGCTTCGCCATAAATACGGGTCTGGGAAGACTCGTGTATTTTCTTTGTCGGTTGTAAAAAATATATAATATATAATATATAATATATAATATAGTATATTATATTATATAATTATATTATATTATATAATATTAAATTATATTAGTATATTATATAATATATAATATATATTATCTTCCCAGACCCGTATTTATGGCGAA
>CM052250.1:4325497-4403635 GCA_028455795.1 Lasioglossum marginatum
ACTTTCGGAGCCGTTCCGCACTGGTTTCGGAGTATTAAACTTCTCTTTTGCAGGGAGCTGTTTTACGTCTGTGTGTACCACCTGTTTCATTAATGTTAAATTAAGTGATATATTCTGCTGTATTACTTTTTCGAATTTTTTGGAAACTCCTTCCTCAAGTCATACGTCATCCTACCCTGGCCAAGGTACTTGAAAGAAATGGCTTTTTCTACTCCAAAAAATTGCCCGAAAATTCTGAAAAAAATATGCGATATACAGTTGACCCGCATCTACTATTTGGTATTCGTTCCGAGACCGTCATATTGGATGGTAAAAAATAAATCGCACGCCGCGAGCGTATATTTATCGATGGATCAGAATGACCCGCCTCGTTGCTGGAATATCGAAGGTTGCGCTTTTGTCGTCGAGGAAGCAATCCAGTTTATCCAGCGAATTTCCCGTCGGTTTTTTTCTGTGTCGTCCGAGCGCGCCAGAGATCCAGCCGGTCTCGTTTACAGGCTCCGGGACAAATAAAAGCAGAATTTTACATTTTAATCTAGCTAGTTGAATGCGCGCGTGCGCGCGCGCACGCGGAAGCTTTGAAAATAAATTGGCTTTGCTGTTGATCGCTACATTCGTTGGCGATCGGTCGCGCGAGCCTGAATAATGATGCGCCGACCGGGAGATTGCGATCGGAGACTTATTCGAGATGCTGGGCTTTTCGAGCCGGACGTTTTGATCGGGACGCTTGCTTCTAAAACGTATGGGCAACCTTGCGCCCTCTCGGACGATTTATGGTGATCCACGGAATGCGGTCGGCCATTGTTGTATTTCTATGCACCGACAATGTGCACGCGTGCGTCCACGTGCCCGACCACGTGTAGTAATATAATACCCGATTCCAGCTCGGTAAAATTAATTTCTACTCGTTCCACTAATTCATGATTATTTTCTAATTATTCCTGTGGGTCAGCTGTATATTCCATAATTGGTCTTCTCACGCTATTGTTCCTCTCGGTATTTTAGTCCACCGTGCGGTGTGCTACGTTAACTACGGGGTCAAGGTTCGCGGTTTGCCCAATTAGAGCGAACGACAGAAATTCGGGACGGGACTGGTAAACGCTCTGCACGCTGTCTCCATTTCCCACCGGGGAAAAACGTCTCGCGGTTTCTGGAACGACGACAATTTGTCGTTCAAGTTGCTCCCTTCCAGCGACGATTGTCGACAAAAAGCTTTTTCGTCTATTTCGATAAAATTCGAACCCTTTGTGCTCTCAGCCCCGGAACCCAGAAATTTCGGAACATTTTCTGAATGGGAATAAAAGCGAAATCGAGGGCGTTTTAGCATCTACGAAGTTGTTCCTGGTTGGCGCCTCGGAATCCTCGATTCACTGCAAATAGTTAAGATAGTTGCTCTACCCTGATTTGAATTGAGAGATTGAGAGATTCGAGAGGATTTCATTCGAATCCGTCTAAGTCGTGCGCGATTGAAAAGGAATCGAATCGTCTTTCAATCTGGCTACATTGCATGCGACATCATCCCTTCGCTCGTACAACTTCCACCATAGTCTCGACCTGTTCCCATTAGCCATAACACTGTTTTCTCTCATACCGAATCTATCTCTCTACCTGTCTGTATAACGTTCTTTCTTTGTGTTTCTATTGCACAGGCGCATCGCGGGCCGGCAGTCGTGCAGGTACCAAACTTTTCACGCAACATTTCCAGAATTCTCTGCACAAAGACACCTTAGGCGTCTCTAGATTTAGAAATATGTTTTTCGTTTCAGCTAGAATGCGGCCGTTCGCTAGAACCAGTAGCAATTTATTACCTCGTCCTACAAATCGTGTCGTTTCTTGCTGTTCATTGTAAAATAAATTGATTTTATACGATATTCTTCATTTTACGGATATGAAATTGATATAATACCTCATACAATACTTAAATGTTTAGTAATTGATTACATACCAATTTTTATTCAAAATTAAAATTTTAAAAAACAGTGTTGACCCCCCATCGCTTCAGGATTGATTCTTCAAATTTTCGTAGACTTCCTCGGTCATTTCCTTGCACTTAAATTCATGCAGACGCGAAAGATGAATTTTTCAACACTCCAGCTTTGACTATTCTCTGAAGAGAGGATTCTCGAAAGCGCAGAGAGAAGTTTCAGCAGAAATATGGCTGGAATAAAATGTAGACGTTTGCATACGTGCAACGAGAAACGACACAGCTTATGGGACGACCAGGTAGTTTCTTCACGTAGGTCGCAGAACGTGTCGCCCTGTCTCGCTGCTAGAGTGGGAGCAGGGCGAGAGCTTGTTAGCGAGACACCGGTCTCATCGATCTAGTAGTATCGCGCGATCTTAGCCGCGAAGGATCCATAGATCGCTTCGAATCCGACACCTAACGTCAGTTAGAGAACACTGAATGCGTAGAATGTTTGCGTTTTCTCCTGGTCTTCATAGATTATTTATTTGTTAGAGCGGCTTTATCGCACGCGAACATCGATTTCGCAATTACATATGAACGAGAGAAAGGAGAAGGAAATTGGACAGTCAAATCTAATGATCCCTGTACTCCCGCGAATTGTCGGTGCCCTCCAAGATATGCATGACACGAAACCTTCAGCATGTTTCCTTTGTGTACGTTTCGTTAACGTTCCACACTAGTTTCACGAGAGAGCTCTTCTAGTGCGATGCAGCATCCGCAGAATATATTTCAGACAAACTTGTTAACACGTACAACCTTTTCTTTTGTAGGTAAGTGACTCGTTCGAAGATCCTGTCGATCCGGTCGGTAAGTGCATGTTCACAGTCTTTAAAGCTCCGTGACAGACCGATGAAAGCTCGACTGGACGCAGTCGGTACAACAGGGAGCTTTCGGAAGCTCTGGTCGACCGAGTACAGGCGCCGTCGATAGATTTCTCGTTCGATACCTTTTAGATTTAAGCATAGCTAGAAGCAGAGAGCTTGCGGAGCTTTCGACCTTACCGACTCAACCGCTCAATTCCTCCGTCGGTAATGTCATCTTGAGCTCGCAGCCGGTAAGATAGGAATCTAGTGAAAGCTCTGTCCGACCGAATATCTGCGCCATCGATACTCTGGTCGACCTATACTACTTGCGTTTATCATTCGCGCATCATTAATTGAAAGCCCAGCTTTCGCGATAAATCTATTGATTTCTCAATCCGAACCGGGTCAATATTTTGGGAGACAGCGAGTACTCCGGGCTGGTTTTGAGTGGACCACGATGCACGAAACCGCTGGCAAGTGTTTGTCCATTTGATTCTCAAATAATTTTCCATATATAGGAAAGGAAATGCGAGAGAAATGCATTTGATATTTTTCTAAGGGATGGACAAATACTTGTGGGCGTTCTAACGGACAGGGGAAAGCTGTCAGCGTTGAAGAACGTCGATGGGAATACAAGGTAATCGCACCGGGTCAAGACGGACGAGCTAATTCAACGAAACGAGTTAGCGCGGTTCCAGACTAATTCGAAATTGATGCCCGGCGAACGAAGATGGACGGGAATTCTCTGTACTTGCTTCTCTCATATGTAATTCGTCCGGTCTCTCGGAAACCGGCCGATGGATAATTGAGCAGCTCGAACAAGCTCCGGCTATCGACAGCCACGTTATCCAAATAACTGTCGCGCTGTCGTCGCGAGCCAATAACATCCTATTACGTATCGATATCGATGAAGTATTGAAAAGAACTTAGGGAAGTCGATACACGCCGGACATCGTTGGCGAAAAAACGAATGTACCCTTAACAGTAAACCTACCGAGCCTTAAAAGTAACTGGTACATGTTCCCTTATAAAAACGACAAGATTGATTTTATTTAGACTTTGTGCGGTCCCTATTGTAATACGTGCTCTACTAAAGATATCTATACAACCATTCCTTCATGAAATCATTTTTATTATTTCAACAATTGTAAAATAAAAAATCTGGAACCGGTCATTTTGACCGGTGGTGGTAGGTTTAGTGTTAAATTACGCTACTAGGGGTTAGTTGCTGATTTACTATTCCACTATTAATGCTGACCGATCTATTAAAGAATCCTTGCCAAGTTCCGCAAACTTTAACAAAATTACGAAATAATTACCGATGGATTATGTGTTAAGGACAAAGCGATTTGCAAAGCAAACTTTATTGGCAGCGGAAAGGAAAGAAACGAGGGTAGGTAGTTACGACTACAGACTGTTATTAGGTGCAAATAAACTCAACGTGTGTTCGCCGTTGTCCGACCATCGCGGGACAATACTACTGCGCCCTCGTGTGAAATATTCATTCTTGCGTATGGGAAAAGGCGTGTTTCCGTGCCAAGGACGGGTTCTAGCGGTTAGGCGACGATGGTCTCGCGCCTCGTCGGCAATATTCACCGGGTATACACGTGCGATCGTTAGCGTGGCTCGCATGATCGAACGAGAAATAGAAACCTGGAAAAAAAGTTTCGATAAAACCCAGTCGCGTGCCTCGTTCGATAAAGACATCACGGACCATGAATCACTGGGGCCGGTGATCCTTTCGCTGTTTTCCTTATCGTGGTTCACGAGGTTTAGACGAGATCCACGCGCGCACGGGCCCGGAAAAGACTCGCAGAAATTCCGAAGGGTCTGGATCACTATTATTCCGTCGCAGATGGCGGCGGCGTTATTGGAAAGCTGCGCGTTCGACGTGCATAGCATCTCCGAGGGTGTCGTTCGAACGGCCAATTAGAATTCGCAAGGAATCCGTGCCGTTTGCTCCACCTCGGGATTGCACGCGAATGTATTCCCTAGCTCCGACGATCGGCGGATTCTTTCGAAACAATTCCAGCGCGATCTTCGTTCTCTGTTGCGGTTCCTTTACCTGTTAGATCATGGATCTCCGTTATTGTGGAGGTTACTCGTGGACATCGAATCATTTCTTTTTTACTGAAGCAATTTGGATTTTTATTCCGAGGGCAGTTTCTGCTCAGAAAATGGTGCAATTTCAAAAGTTACATTTTATTTTCCATTTTAGCTGTCTGAATTTTTAATGCAGGGTAGTTCGTCCTTTAAGACGTTCCCCTTAAGTTATCCTTTTTAATCCTCCGTTTTCGCCGAAACTATTCGACTGTATGAATAAGTACGAGAATTGGGTTTTCGAGAAATAGTTTGAAAATCGAGCGTTTAGTTTCTTAGCGGGCCGAGAAGTAGTCGGTAGCTGGGTCTGACGTCGGGTGATTGAGAGACCGATTACCCTTGGCTCTACTCGGCGAAAACGGGGACACGGGCCATTTTTCATCCCACCTTGTAGACGACGCGGCCTCTCCATGGTGAATATTAATACATCGATCGTAAGCAATGGCACCGGCGCGCCAATGAAAGAAAGGGGCGAAGCTTAGCGTTTTAAAAAGCTCTCGAAGCTAGAGAATGACACACCGCGGGGAATGCGAAGGCTGTCGCTGTGAACTACGAAGGTTCTCCGAGACATGCGTATGGTGAAAAGTTCGAAACAATACATAGCTATTTTATTTAAAAAGGCACACATTTAAAATGTAGGCAAAATAAACTTCAGTCAATCCAGTCTGGAAATTAATTTGGGACATTTATTGTCTGTCCTGTCTGATCGTGGCCGACTGGTTCTATTTATTGGAGATTCCTCTCCGTGCGCGCTTCCAGAACATCTACTGAACACAGATGTTATTCGCTTGTCTGATCGTGGCTGTCTGTTTCCACTTATTGTAGATTTCACTGTGTGCGCGGTAACCTATTGTCTTGCAGAAGGGAATCACTTAAATACGGATGTGTTTAGATGTTAGAGCAAATGTAGACACTACGAATAAACTTTTTCTATTCGATCTACGATGTTATTGTAAATGAAGTCTTAGAGCAATCTTTGCTCTATCCCAAGCCGTCGAAACCTCTATGCAAAACCGCCCAGGGAGCTAATCCAGTGAAGCTTCAATCGCGTCGAGCTCGACGCCAGAAGCAGCGAATAACAACGGGAAGCAGACGAAGATCGTGAGAAGGGAAAGCGACGGTGAGGAGCGACACAGCACCGTAACCTAGTATTCTGAAAGTGAGATAGCGCCGCCGGAGCGCTCTAATTGCCGCGAATCAACACTCGAGAGTTGTAAACGAGGATTCCGAGCGGGAGTTTTCGTTGCGCCGAGGGGAACGAGATCGTCGCCGGTCGCCAGCCATTTGTCAATCCATCCGGGTGGAGCAGAGTGTATTAACGCGGGGAACGAATCACGAGGATCGTTCGAACGATCGTAAAACGGTGTCTCTCGTTGGCGGATTTTACGGTCCCGCGTGGCCGGAGCCGGATTAAAAAATTAGCCGCGACTGGCCGTCGCTGGCCGCGGGAAAAAAAGCGCGGACCGATGCGGCCATTACAATTTTAACAGGATTCCAGGCGACTAATTTATGCGACTTGTCATCGAAAGTTGCTGAGGCCGTTGCGCTCTGCGCGCGTTATGAAAACGAACCGTTTGTAAACGACTGCTGCAACTTCAAAGTTGCTTTTAAAGTCGCGATTAATCGCGATCCCCCGATTCCCATACACCGGCGGTTCAATTAGCGTCTTCGAAGTGCACGGTGTCCCGTACGAGTCTCGCGAAATCCGCTGTCCTCCCGAAAAAACGGCGAAACCACTTCGACGACCTCGTACTCCATTTCGTCAAAATTTCACCGCTCCAAGCAATACTCGTTTTAGTCTCTTCCATTGGTTTATTAACGTTCAAGGATCCGATGCTCTCGTTTCCGATTTTTCGGAGCCACAGGCGACGTGTGTGGAAATCCCCGCGATACACCGATCCGAGTCGCTCGACACTCTCGACGGATTATCCTCCAAAGAGACACTCCATCCAAAAGCTATCCGCTTCACTTTTCTTCGATCAAGTCTGGGGAGTGAGACGGGACACGTCTTCACCCCTTTGTTCACACGTATCGGACGCTTGGATGAACCGAATTGCAGAGGTATTCGCGAGATCGGCTTTAAAAATTCATTCTTAAGTGTCTGATGAAAATTAGAAAACTTGGCACGAGCCACGAGAGACTGTCAATTTTGTGATAGATGATGTAGATGGGCGTGGCTTTGTTGCTCCTATTTTTACCG
This sequence comes from Lasioglossum marginatum, assembly GCA_028455795.1. Lineage (NCBI taxonomy): Eukaryota > Metazoa > Arthropoda > Insecta > Hymenoptera > Halictidae > Lasioglossum > Lasioglossum marginatum. The sequence goes on from CM052250.1 coordinate 4,332,567, forward strand.
AAGCCAGGACAGTGTCCTACAAGTCTATATATTCCCATAAATGATCTAGATTACTCTGCAGGAAGCTGAACCGTCTTAAATCTTGCCAAAGTAGTCCAAAATAAAAGAAAAGAGTCAAAAGTGATCTTTGCTCTCGCTTTCAACGGAGCTAACACAATGGCCCATAGGAAATCGTGCTCTCCAGTGCCTGAAAAGAAACAGAACCGTATCGGAGTATTACCCACTTAATTCTTTTGGTATATAACGATACCTGAGTAGGCGTGGCTTTGCGGCTCCCGGTTTGAACGGAGTAATGGCAGTCCTGTGGGATCCGGGTGGCTCAGAAAATCGAATAACTGGGGTCGGTTCGGTGAATCGGCGGTGAGGCTGGAAGCTCGGGCTGGTTTGGCAGCTTTGGCATCGTTTAATCACCGGCTAATTGGAAACCGACTAAACTCCTCGCGGCTGCGGCATCGCGTCTCGTTGTTGTCGGCTTTGCTTTCGCAGTAGAGTGGGTCAACGATGTGTCCGCCTCGGGATCCCCGAGAAGAATTATATCTCTCTCGCATCCTATTGAAAAAGTATCTCTTGCCCGACTACGCCAAGCACTATACCGCGAAGTTTCTGAATGGCCGATCGATTGACTCGGCTTCTCTCTCTGAAGAAGAAGAAGAAGCGAAACGGCCTCGCGCCTCTCGATAAACCGTTTCCGCATTCCCGAGGCTCTGCCGTTTGTTTTTCTCGCACGGCCATTGTCGATGCAAAAGGGCCACCAACAGAGATATTTCATTTCGCGTCGGGAGCGAATAATGGCATCGGAAGGCTTCGCCCGGCGCGCGCTTCGGAGTCGTTTGTGTAATGCACGTCAGGCGAACGCGCGCCGCTGGCACCTGTCAATAGTTTCCGAGGGAAGTTCCGCGAAACCCACTGCCACGCCGCAAGACAGTCAGCCAGCGACAGTCCGCTCTTTGACAGCCGATACACCGATTTTCTATGCGGCCTTTTTACACGGCGTCTCCGCGAAACACCGACTCCATTCAACGACCACGCTGTTTCCTGTTTTTATCGGCCAAGACACTTCTCGTCCGCCGCTTATCGCTGCACGTGGAATTACCGTCGAGCACTCTCGCTGGAAATATTTATGGCTGCTTGGAGACTGGCGTGTCGCGGCTGTCCACTAAACAGAGCGATTCCTCTGCAATTTTCAGACTGCAAATTTCTGCACATTTATTTCTCGCGCGGATCTACAACGTTAAACTTGCCATCTATTAAAAATTTTGAAAATGACAAGATATTCTTCTTGTAATACATGTTCAAGAAATTTATTCAATCGATCTCTGCCACAGTGTCTTCATAATCTGAACAATTCTGAAATAAACAATCCGGGTCAACTCGACCGGCGTTCCTCGAATAATTTGTAGCTCGCAGAATCCCAGTAAATAACATAGTAAATAAACCCAGTAAATAGCATCTACTTTATCCCAGTTCTGCCGAGCCCGCATCACAGCTCCACCGAATGTCCCCTTTGAAAATTCGGCACACCGAAAAATCAGGATCGCGTTGCCGCTTCAAGTTGCTATAATTTCCGGAGGCTGGCGCGAGAGCGTTCGTCGAGAGCGTTGTTGTTGATCGGTAACAGTAATTAAAGTTGGCAAGGACGGCTCGTAAATTCGAGGGCCGCAAATATCGCGGCGCCTCGCGAGCAGCTCGCAACGTCCTCGAGTTTCTTCGCCGTTTTTTCCCCCTCGACGAACTTTTTAATTACTCCCGAATTTCCCGTGGATTCTCGGTCGATATCCCGAGGACTGGTGCGCGCACAGCTTTCTCTCTCTCTCTCCCTCTCCCTCTCTCCTCGGATCGGCTTTACACACGATTGTTCACGTGCTCGTCGAGGAGCACGCTAAGCGCACAGTCACTGTCAGCAGCGCGGTGCTTTCGACAAATTGGAATTTCGAGCGGGTGCTAATCGAGAAACGGGAGCACGGTCAAGTACACCATGTAAACGTCTTCGAGCTATATTCCTGATCGAAAAGACAAAATCCTAATTCTGTGATCCTCTATCGCTGGTCCTGTTGTTGTTATTCTCCTGGTATAGGTGGAGGAATCAGAATGTGATGATAAATGAACGCACTATGCGTCTATGCTAGAGAAAACTAAAAAATTCAAATAACAATCGAACAATTCAATTCATAATACGATCAAAAAACTTGTAATTCGTTGACAGAATACATTGGATCTAATAGTATCTACCTTCATTAAAAATTCATTTAGAGATCTTTATTATGCATTGAAATATAACAAAATTCTTGCATGTCATTTGTATTAAAAATATCGGTGGACACTCTTGAGTTTCCCGATTCGTGGTTACTGGAAATTCCCATCAAATATTGCAAACAGCGCCGTTAGCTGAAAACAATCGGGTAGAACGATCAAACTTTTCGGACTCGCCTCGTAGAATAAAACGAAAGCTACGGTGGTCCGCTGTGCTTTGCCTTGCTTTGTGTTTGGCTCACCCGGCACTTTTTTCCACGGTATTGTGTCGGCCGTCCTTTATCCCAGCAAACAGCAGCGCTTTATTGTTTCTTTGACTAATTCATAGGGCTCGAGCGGTCTCTCGCGGATCAAGGGATCTCGCTCTCGAAATCGCTCTGTCCCGCCCATTGGCAAGCGATTCAATCGAGAGAGAGAAAAAAAAAGCGGGACGTATTGCGAGGCGGGGGATTCAAGTTCGGAATGCTCGGCGCGGAATTCCAAGCCCGCTGAATAAAATTTCATTTAGGTAAACTGGAACTACCCTGTCAACTTTCTCAAAAAGGAGGACCTCCCGCTGGCCCGATGGCCGCTGCGATCGATCGGGTCGTGGAGGGTGCACTTTCCACTGGTCCCTGATGCCGAACGCAACAACTTTGTAACCGGATTTCGGCGCAGCAATTAAATAATCGCCGGTGCCGAGGGCTGTCCAAGTTCTTGGGCGAACCCTGCGAGCCCCGACACGCTCGGAATATTTCCATTTTCCCACGAAACCTTCCCTTCTGATGGATTATACACTTTCGAGATGAGAGTATCCTGCAGTTCGTAAATTGAACGTAATGAACGTATCCTTTGAACGTTTATTAGTAATAGGTGTAATTTCACACAGCGTGAAGATTAAAACAGAATCAAAAGTTCTGGAAAATTGAGAAAGGAGGTGTACGAGGGGACTGGTTGGTGCGGAGTTCAAAAAGTGAGCCATTCACCTCTTGCTAAGAAAATTGATACATAAATATACATCCTGATGAATTATCAGTGATGATTAGACTGCGGATGTTTATGCAATTTTCAACTTTCGTAGACAAATTTTAAGAAAATGGTACTAAACAAAATTCTTTTTTCATTGGTAATAGCATTTGTAGATCCAAAATGAATAAAAATCGTACTAAATTCTGTTGAATTTAATAATCCAGCACTTTTTGACAATTTTTATCAGTCATAAATGCATAAAGATCCGCAGTCTAGTGTACAAAAATTAAGTACACTCGGGGTAACGATGCAAACAGACTAGACGAGCTAGAAGAGAACTAAAGGAGGAAGGATGAAATGATTTTCTTCTGGAAAGAGCAGACAGTTTCGAAGGTAAATTTTGGAAAATTGAGAAATTGGATGGGTGAAGTAAGTGATCGAGGATGCCAGGTGTCCGGTGCAGAGGTCGAAGGGCGAGCCGTTCACCCTGTATCCGAGTAAACGCGGAAGGTGCCCGTTAGATTGGTCGTCGGTTCGTTGAGTCGTCCGACACGGATGATGCTCTTTCGGGGGTCGGGACAAGCTCCGTGGAAGCTCTGATCGTGGGTTCCGTGCGGGGCTTCGGGCCTGCGCGTTTCCCTGCGAATCGCCGAGTCGGAAGGGAGGGTGGAGGGAGCGCGAGGGGCGCGTGGCGGCACCGAGGGTGTCAGTCACGGCCCATCTGCCCACCATCGAGCACGTAAGTCCGCAATCGGTTACTTTTTACTCCCCACTGTGACACCTTAGACCCCCTTGCATCCCAAAGAACCTTCCTAGCCAGCATTTACAAAATATTTCCAAACGAACCCATTAATCCTTTCTCCGCCATCGACCGTTCGCATGGTTGAACCTTTGTCGCAACGATCGAGTGTCCCGTGGCATCGGATCTTCCGTTAATTGGCCCGTTTTTTGGCCAAACTATGGCCGACTACCGGCGACGACTGGAATTTCGGAGGTGCGTAAGACGACGACCCGGGACAGGGACAGGACCGACCCGCCCGCCGGCAGGTCCCTCAGTGATTAGACAGAGAAATGGCGGGTACGGGGAACAAGTGTTCGCGACTCGGTCACTCTCTTCTGCTATCTCTCTCGGGTTTTCTCTATGGTTATCTCTCTCTCTTTCTCCCTTTGCGAGTTCGGTCGAGTGGGGTCCGGACGAATCGACGCGACGTTCCGGGGCTGTGGGATCCTTCTCCGAAACGGGTGCCCCCTCTCTGTCACTCTGTCACTCTCTCTCTCTTCCCCTCTCTTCTTCCATACTCTTCTCTATCTATCTTTTTCGCTCCCTCACGTCCCAACTCGACAGGAAATGGATTTCCTCCGTCGAGACGTCTTTTTCTCGTTCGAGAACCTCGCCAGTAAAGGCTGCACCCATCGCTCCGACCGAGAACGATTTTCCTCCGCTCGGTTTCCTGGCCCCCTGACCAATCGTTGACTCGCACCACTCGCCCCTACGTTCCGCGAACGTTTTGCGCCGGTTCCATCGGGTTCTCCGGGATTTTTCCCAACGACGCTCGAGTGACAGTTCGCTGCGAGCTCGATTAAAAGAGAATTAATTAGAACGTTGCTCCGTAGATTGTTTGATCTCTCTGAACCACTGAGAACGTCCCAGAGTTTCGTAGCTGAATATCAATTTTTTGGTCCCGCCACGTGATACGCGTGGGACAGCTTCCTTTTTCACGTGCTTAGTCCGAGAACCTCTGTGACAATGTACGGTTCGGAGATATGTTCTCTGTCGTCCTAATCGTTACTCAAACCCAGATAACTGAGCTAGCAAGCTTGGAAGTGACGGTGCCAGTTGAAAGCAGGAAAAATTCTTTGACTTTCAAAGAAGTTCAGCTTTTAATATTGAAGTTGTCAATTGAAATATTGGCTGACTCCGATCGTCATTTTGATCAAAGACCAGAAATTAATCTTCACTCTGATTTATCGAGTGCGTCAAATTTGCTTACCTAATAGACTTGAGGAGAGACCAATAACAAGGTACAGAGATCAAGCTCTCCGATTTCTATCTGATTAAATAAATTGCTATTCTATCAAGTGAATTGATCGATCTCCCAGTAATTTCATGCGAACTTCGAGAATTCCAGTCTCGCTACGTATTAAACTAAAGACGCGTTAGACCGCGGCGGCCTGTCAAAAGATGCCCTAATCGATGATCCTGGGTACACTATAATTTTTCAGCGGAATAGAGATGGCGGAAAGGTGTCCAGTCGGTAATCGCATGAATTATCAGTGAGTATAGTCTCGCGGAATAATATTCGCCCGACCGGTTGATAGACAGGCCAGTACTTTTTACCGGCAGTGTACGCCGGCCGCTGAAATATTCAAGTGGCACGTACGCGCGCTGTCTTGCGAAAGGTCAAGTCGCCTGATCGAGGGGAAACAGACTGGCCACGTGCGTCCCAATCACCGAGGAACAGGGACACTCGCGTTGCGTCTCCTAACCTGGCCAAGGAAACGCTCGTTTGGCATGGACTGCACCGCATTGCACTCGTTGCACACGGTCTGCAAGGTGTCGGATCCTTTCCGTCACCTGTACACTCGACCCGAAATACTCCCTCTCTTCCGAAATTGATTAGACAGTGGATCTTCATGCAAAATAAAAATTATCGGTCCTAAGAGGCCCAATAAAAATGTGTTTTGATAATTTCCATAAGCTGAAAACAACAGAACGCTGCAGTTCATTCACCCATTTCTGCCATAAATGCATAAAATCCGCTGTTTACTTATAGTACTATGCCCCCCATTCAATTATACCAAATTTAACCCTATGCAGTCGGAGCTATTTTGACTTGAAAATTAAACATTTCTTCCGACACCTAGAATCATTCCATCGTAAACGATTTTTTCATTTCATGAATATTGATGTAATACCTCGTACAATACCTAAATGTGTAGTAAATGATTAGTAGACTGATCTTTATGCAAAATAAAATTCTTGTACATCAATTGCAAGCTATAGGAGCTAAGTAAAAATTTATTTTCCTCATTAATGATTATATCTATGGTATATGTTAAAAATAGTATATCAGTATTGTTAAACTCTTTTAATCTTTTCCCTGTTTTGAATTACACCTACTCATTTTTCTCTAATCTAGAGAATTTCTAGTCTCTAGTCTAATGATTAGATACCAACAGATTTAATAACCCCTCGACTGCTAAGGGTTAACTAGTCCATTCAGTCGTTCCATAAGTACTGTCATTTCTCGCTGCTAGAGGCGGATGGTAGAAGCAGTCCGCCGCTTTTCCTTGGCCAAAAATAGAACCTATCCCGTCATTTCTAACTTTCAGGATCGGCGATCTCGCCGAAATTCGACTCGCGCTGCCTGCCGCCTCGTTCGCCGAAACCAATGGTCATTTAATCGGCCCGCGATTCGACATTCCGCGCGCATTAACCGGTTTACGATCGCCCGCACGATTGACTCTGTCGAACGTGCGCGAGACACACCGTCTCTTCGTTAACGCTGATTTGTTGCCAGTGCATCGGCTGCTGCGTGGAACGTTTGCAAATGCTGGAGTGCGTCGAATCAGGAGACACAGAGCTTTCTCTCTCTCGCTCTCTTGTTCGTTCGACACGCGTAATCAAGGGGATACAGACGACCCTGCGCGACCACGATAAACCGCGAGTGGCCGAGATTGATACGGTATCTCCTATCCACCTTTCCATTCGCGACACCTGGGACCTCGTTGCCATACTCGCCCCGAGAAACCAGCGATATGCGCTCCCCGCGATTCTCCCTCGCCTTATTGTCCGAGTCCATTTGCGAGGATGAAAACGCCAACAATCCTTTTGTGTGTCTGGAAAACCACCATTCGCGGAATTACTTCTTCACTCGGTCTGCTGTTTTTCGAAACAGTTGATGAATATACCCTTAAATTGACCCCTTGGCCAACCCAGAATTATTTGTAATTGCTAGACAGAAATTTTCGAGGATAAGGACGAGGATTTTGTGTGTCTGGAAAACCAACATTTGCTGAATTATTTCTTCATCGATCTGCTGTTTTTCGAAACAGTTGATGAATATACCCTTAAATTGACCCCTTGGCCAACCCAGAATTATTTGTAATTGCTAGACGGAAATTTTCGAGGATGAGGACGAGGATTTTGTGTGTCTGGCAAACCACCATTTGCTGAATTATTTCTTTACTCGGTCTGCTGTTTTTCGAAACAGTTGATGAAGATACCCTTAAATTTTTAATAGAGTGGACCCCTTGGCCACCCCGGAATTATTTGTAATTGCTAGACGGAAATTTTCGAGGATTTTGTGTTTCTGGAAAACCATCATTTGCTGAATTATTTCTTCGCTCGATCTGCTGTTTTTCGAAACACTTGATGAAGATACCCTTAAATTTTTAATAGGGTGGACCCCTTGGACAACCCGGAATTATTTATAATTGCTAGAAGGAAATTTTCGAGGACGAGGACGAGGATTTTGTGTGTCTGGAAAACCAACATTTGCTGAATTATTTCTTCACTCGGTCTGCTGTTTTCCGAAATAGTTGCTGAATAAATACATCATCAACTGATGTTGTAATTACCAAACTCTATTAATCGTTATAGACACGAAACAATTTTAATAATTTTAATAAGTCGAGCGAGAACTTTCCGAGAGTTTTCCGGGTAATTTTTCTCATGATAATTTGGTTTGTTATAAAAGCTGGGTTTATTATAAAAAGAGGATACTAGATACTGCATCAGGAAGCCCCGGAACGCAAATTCCGAAAGCTCGTCGATAAACAGAGTCGTATATTCTCTAGCGAGTATCAAGTTTTACTACAGCGCTGTTTTATTATCCCGCACACTGTCAAGCGCGCGGTATATACGCGAGTATACCCGCCGCCTGCTCATTACAGATAAAATGTGCGGCGCGTACACCGCTCGCGAATGTTTCCCACGTAATAGTTCATTGAAAAATCTATCGCTTCGATCGCTATAATAGAAATTGCATAACAATTTTCCTATGTCAACGCCGCTAAACTGTCCCCGGGGATTATTCTAACCGTCGCGAAAATAGCGAATAAAATCAACGATCGGTTTAAATCCCTTATCGGGGAGCATTTGAGCAACAACGGGACAAAGTTAGGTCTGCCGTCCGGGAGTATAGTCGAGGGACGGAGGGGAGCCTCGTTGGCGGTGGGAATCGCGAGAATTTAATTTAATTCGCGGCTAATTTTTCGCCGTGTCTCGCGTAGTCTCGATGGGATTCACGGTTCAGGAGTACAAAACCGCGGCCACTGATTTATAGCCTCGTTGGCTCCCGCTGTTCTGCTGTTACGCCGTTATGCTGTATCTCGTCGCATCGTCGACGTCGTCGTCGGGCGGAATGCGCGCAAACGACCGCGTCAAAGTTGCTGTCCGCTCGGAAATATGATCGTTGGGACCCGATAACGAGATTATGGAAGCCCGTCCAGTTATAAAATGGCTTTGGGCATTAGCTTATCTCGTCGCATGCTCGTCGTCCCCGTCTTCGCGCGTCCGAGATGCCGATCATCGCGTAGGCGTTTCAATTCCGCGGGAACCTACCCCGGAATCGTGGCGCCGCTAATCAGATCTGTTGCCTGGTCCGTCAAATTATGCCAATTAATACGGGCGTTGCGTGCCGGGAACGATTCTCCATCGGGCGCCTATGCAGTCGCGTTTATTAAAATCCTCGGAGAGTAGAAAACCGGTTGGTTCCGATTGAAATCGGCTCGTAATTTTTCTCTAACCCCTCGAGGACCACAATTTGGAGGTGGACGAAGATTGGAAGTATTCAACAGTACTGATGCCATTACTTTTAACTTTCTGAAGTTATTAAAGAAGAAAAGAAATTTCTCATATTTCTCGTAGCTGCGTTCGAATTCTGGAAAATATAAAAGTGGTAGTCCCTGAATTGCAGTTGGAAGGGCTCCGATAGCGATCGCAGCCAGGTCCATTGATCGCGTCCCAAGGTGCTCGACCCTACAGACCCTGCGAGGAGGTGCACGTCGAACCGGTCGCGTGAGACGCTCGCTGAATTTTTCACGGATCCTGCCGACTATTTCCAAAAGTCTGGTAACCCACGCGTCCCGCCACGACGGTATCTTTAGATAGTATAGTCAATCGTCCACCTAGCAATTATCTTACGACGACCTGGACGAAAATGGACGAGGGTATGCGCCGGAGAAGTCGTCGCACCCTTCCCGGTTTATTTTTACTTCGTTCACGAAGTCAGACGAGCAAGGGAATTATTAAAGAAGTCGGTGAGACGATTTTCGGAATCGAGAAATTTACGGACGCATCCCCTGGCGTCTTTTCTTTCAATTATTCGGCCGGAGGCATGATTCACTGGGGCGAGAAGGAGATTCTGACAAACGATATTTACGTAAGGCTATTACGTCGACGGTCCGCAAATTCCCGTGGAAATATTCGCTGGAACAGCGCGCGCCAGAACGGCTCGGCTGAGAAACGCCGACAGTATTTCACCGAACGGTCTCCGAAAACGGTTCCACGGTCTCTCGGCTCGCCGATACATCTGCCCGGAAACCCGAGGAAACCGGTCCTGGTCCAAGAAACCGAGGCAGGACCGGTGGAATTGTAACACGGCTCGAGATTGAATTTTTCGCAATGATTTTCCTATGGAAAGCACCACCTTCTCGAGTTCGGCCCACGTCTCACCGTGGCTGAAGCCGGATTTCTCGCTGGTAATGCTGTCTTCTCGAAGTCACGTTCTTCGTCGTTGAAGTCGCTTCGAGACGAAGTTGACGTGTCACAGGAAATTCTTCCCGGGGGCATTGGTGTTAACCTCCTGGGGGAAGCATGCTCTTTAGAATCGTGTTTTCTCGACTTCGTTCGTGGAGCCTTGGAGGTTCGTACGTGGGGATTGGGGGAATGGGAGGAAAGACTAGTGTGTTCCCAAAGTTGTAGAAATGTTAGGAAGGGCTAGTGTATTCCTAAAGTTGTAGGAATGTGAAGAAGGACTAGTGTATTCCCAAAATTGTAGGAATGTTAAGAGGGGATAGAATGTATTCCCAAAGTTGTAGGAATGTGACGAAGGGGCAGAATGTATTGCCAAAGTTGTAGGAATAGAATGTATTCCCAAAGTTGTAGAAATGTTAGGAAGGGGTAGAATGTATTCCCAAAGTTATAGGAATGCGAGGAGGGGATAGAATGTATTCCCAAAGTTGTAGGAATGTTGAGAGGGGGTACAATGAATTTCCAAAATTGTAGGAATGTAACGATGGGGCAGAATGTATTCCCAAAGTTGTAGGAATAGAATGTATTTCCAAAATTGTAGAAATGTTAGGAAGGTTGTACAAAGAAGAGCCTAATGTATTTCCAAGGTCGCAGGAATGCAGAGGAGCAGTATTCCCACGATCCTGGAAATGCAGATGTTCGCCAGTATTCCGTAAGATCCTGAGATTGCAGGAAGACTTCAATCACGCCATCAGAGACCCTGATTTTCTGTCTAATCGGATTCGACGCGACGAATACGGCCGCGCGGAGTTTGATTTGAGAATCTCTCGCAGTCGAGGCGAGTTTTATGGTTCCGAGATAGGATTAACGCGTTCAGCGCAGAATCTTGTCTTTCGTCAGAGTTATCGCTTCCTGTTGCGGGTTCTCCGCCGCGTTACAGTCGATTACAGGCTCTCTTTCTCCGACCAGAATAGCCATACAGTCCCACTTGGCCGTCGTTCAACTACCTTCTCCTCAAGAAGCAATTCCTCCGGATGAAAAGCGTCACGACGAGCCTATTTCTCCTCCGAGCAATTATTTCGATTGCTTCTCTCGCCACGCCATGTTGCCTCGTCGACGCGTACTTTCCTCTCGGACTGGTAATAATTACCGCCGCGTTTCCGAGTGCCATGTCCTTCAGCCTCAATAGTCTGTGCGTAATCTGTTGCTGGTTCTCTCGATCCTCTCGTTACTTTCCGTCAAGTACTCGATAAATTCCATGCACTTTCGAAAAGCTAAATCGCGAACCGAAGAGTGCTCAGACAATTGGCAGACACACCTCCAGCGGAAAACGGTGGGCGAGTTAAAACCACCGGAGGTGAACGTGTCGCATAAAAATTCTATTACGACTTTCTCCGGACCGTTCTGACCGCAGGGAATTTTTCTCTTGGCCGTTTCGTGGCTGGACGGACTATCCGAGCCCGCCGGCAAGGCCATTACGATCAAGGGACCGACAAAGGCCGCGCGGCTTTGTGGCAGCAGCTAGCGCGGATAAATAGTCAATGACAGAAACGGTTTCGAGTGCCCTGCCCTCCCGCAGTTCGATATCGTAAGTAGGACGTGAACCTGGACGGGTAGCGTGCGCACGCGTACACGCGCGTACACATGCCGTTTTCGGTGTAATCGTTTCCGGCGCGTAATCGTTCCGCTCGCGAAATTCCAACAAAAACATTCAACCGACCTCGTTCTCCGAAAACATACAATTGCACTCGCGATCTTTTAATCACGCTATCAAGATTGCATTCCTGGGAGTATTGAAAGAGCTTTAGGCAAAAAGTGGTAACTTTCTGCTGTTCTCGAAGGTCTCAGAATGAACGTCTCCAGAAGCTCGAGTCGTTTGGTCCAGTTTTAAAATAGTTGCTAGTCGTTCAAGGCTGTCCACTTAATTTTGCCCCCCGACTGTATATCCTCTAAGCTTCTGTCTGCTTAGAGCAATCCTCTTACAAAGGGTAAAAACGGAACCAGGACCTGAAAGCTGATAACTTTCTACTACTCCCATAGGGTTAGGGCTCCCACCCTTATTTTCTGACGAAAATGAGTAAGTGTATTTCTAGGTTATCAAAGTTCCTAGAGAAAGAAGAAAATTTCAACTTGGATAATTTTAATATTGCATAAAAATCCATCCGATTTCTACCATTCTAAGGGCTCGCGATCTATATCGTGTAAGCTGCCGTCCGGCTCGGAGCAATTACTTTCCTCTTTAAATCACTCGTGGACGACTCGAAGCTGTCCAGTCAGGGTCAAGCCGGCTCGGCAAAGGCTTCGTGCCTTCTCTGACAGCGCTAGCACTTAAATTCCGCCTCGAAGGCCGCCGCCGACGGTGGCAAGGCTGTTCACTGCCGAAAAGTGTTCCCGCGGTTTCCCTCGACGGAGAGGGTGCTCGTTGAACGTTCGGTGGAACACGGGCCGACGGTGTTCCGCGGTTAAGCCGCTTAATTGCCTCGTAGAAGGGAAGATCGCTCCTGCGAGCCCATTTGAATGGCTGTTAAACGTAGTTTTGATAGCGCGCCAGTTCGCGGGCCGCTTCGTTAACGAGGATCTTGTGTAGATCATGAAACTCGTTACGCCACTGTAAAAACCGTAGGTTCCGTTCGCCGAGCGAGCTCGAACAACAAGAAACTCTGCGACAAAGTTTATTGTCATTGGCAACAGGTGCACGGGGAGAGTCTGTCTTTCGCGAAGTTAGTGTGCGCCTCGCTTCCGGTTCGAGATCGGTGTGGGAAAACTTCATTCGTTTTCTCGACGTCGCACCGGTTCTCCGACGTGGATGCGAACGGTCATTTTTCTTCCGGCATCCACGCTGAACAACTCCGCGATTATTTTCCCGGTTAGACTAGATCCGTTTACCGGATACTGCGTTCAGCGGCGTAACAAGACGATCGGCAAGATTGGCGATCGTCCAGCCCCGTCAGCCGCGGAACGCTCCCTCGTCGATGACGATGTTCATAAATCATTCCACCAGCCGCCGCAGATATATCGCAGCGTTCCACCCAGTTAATGGGACACGCGGCTAATCCTCCGCGATAATCTCCCCGCGACCTTGCGATCGCTGCTGTCTAAACGTTCGCGAAGATAAGGGACCTATTCAGAATTTCTGGCCGTGAGCATTCCTCGAATCTTCGAGCCATCCTTCTGGAACATTGCTAATCAATGCTAAATCACGACGAGCGCGATTTAAGGATTTTTCTGTTTCCCACAATTGGGAATTCTTTCTCACAGATTTTTCGGCAACATAGTGCTACAGCTATTCCAGAATAAAACCGGTGCGACAAAAGGATTTTTTAAAGGGCACGGACAAAGGCAGTTCATTAGAATCTGCAGCCTGGTAGAAAAATCTTTCGAGATTGAATGGCCTCTTGCCTAAATGTTCCACCGTGCTGGGACACCGGTGTAAATCTGCGGACGAGAGGACCAGCGGTGTATCGATCAGAGAGTAGACAGGCGGTCTTTGTCTCGATTAATCCTGATCCTTGAGCGGCCGGGCCGAGTTTCGGGTGGGGAACTCTGTCGCGTCTCGGTGAAAAGTTCCGTGGCTGTAGAAAGGGGATTCGCGGGGGAAAAGGGGAACGCATGCGGCTGAAAATCCGCGAGCCATTCAGAATGGGATTAGTAGATTTCTGGTTTTTATGATCTCGGAGTCCCGCGTCCCCTTAATGCAGCTTTGTCTCATCCCCCGAGGCAATGTACGCCCGATTATGAGAATCCTGCGCGGTAATTCCGGCCGATTTCGATGTCGGACTTGAATGTCAATTTACCGAGTAGAACTGGCAGCCTCTCGCCGATAATCTCGTGAGTCGGTTACATCGCGACACGGTGCTGCCACCGGTGCTCTACTCTGCTCCGCTCTGCTCCGCTTTGCGAGGACGAAGAACGAGAGGATAGAGAGGATAGAGAGGAACGGCGGTGCACAGGATAAAGGACGGAGGATGCAGAACGGAGGATGGAAAACAGAGGTCGGAGGACGTGGAGGGTGGAGGTGGGCGCAGCATGGGAGTGATCAATACTACCCTCCAACACCAAGTTCCCGCGGGAGTAACAAAGATGGAACGGGACGCGCCAAAGACACGATTTTAGGGAAGATTTCTCTCGATTCTCGAACCACCCCAAACCAATCCGCCCGTCGAGATCGAGACCCGATTGCCGGACCACCGGGATTTAGGGCCGAGGCACTGTCCTTGTTAACATCCTAGCGGAATTACTGAGTCTGAACACCCTCCGGCGAGCTCTGTTGTCGGGAAGCTGCACCAAAGCTGCTGGCTAATTTCTTACGAGTCGGAAGAACGTTTCTAGTCCTCCGGATTCTACTGACTTCGGAATTTCTCTGAAGAAAAGCCTTGACAAGTTGCAACCTTCAGAATACTGTATTAAAGTCCTATTCTTAATCGTCGATCAGAAAATTTTGCAGAAAAGACAGACTGAGGCTGCCGACTAATTTCTTACGAGTCGGAAGAGCGTTTCTAGTCCTCCAAATTTTACTGACTTTGGAATTTCTTTAAAGAAAAGTCTCTATAAATTACAACCTTCAAAACTGTGCAATACAGTCTTGTCCTTAATCGTCGATCAGAAAATTCTGCAGAAAAGACAGACTAAGGCTGCCGACTAATTTCTTACGAGTCGGAAGAGCGTTTCTAGTCCTCATCAAATTTCTCCGACAAAAAGCCTTTCTATCCTCTCTATTTCTCTACCCTCAATCGTCGACCCGAAGATTCTTGCTGTGCAAGAATCAGACAGGGCTTTTAAATTGGATGGAAGTAGATTGTACAGCTCGCGTAACGGTTAAATTTATTTGAGAAGCGTTTCGATGACTTCGATGCTTTGAAATAATTAAACGAGTTCCGTTTCTCATTGTCGATCCGGAAATCCCATCGCGAGAGGCACGACGAGGCACGACGAGGCATTCGACGGAAGCTGTCATAACTAGATCGAGAATCGGGAAGAGGAGTTTAATTCCTTTTTACGATGTTTTTTGAATCGGAAATCCTGTTTTAATATGGATCCGCCGGCGGACACGAGAGGATTTGTGCAGCGAGCAAGTAATTTTCGCAGCGCTCGTCCAAAGTGCCCTTAACCTTCCGGCCGCGTTTCTACGCGCACTCAGGATGATTGATACGAGGCGGAGGTTGTTCTACGGTGTTCTCTCCGCAGAGTAAGCAGCGTCCATTTACCCAATAACGGGGAACATGAGCCGGGAAGACCCCGGGACACACACGTGATAATACCCGGGAACCCGGCCTACATCCTGTCGCGACGATATCCGGATTACCAGTTAAAGCGATCTCGGAATGAAACAATTCCAGGAAGAGAGGGAGGAGAGATGGGGATATGGAAGCTCGTTTCTAATTCATCGGTTTCGTCTAACGGGCCGATATCTCGGTCCGATGTTTCCCTCATTATTGATAACGAGCTTCCCCGGAAAGTTTCGAGAGCGAAGGAGGAGACCGGGACTCGATTTCCCTCGAAATTGCAATCTTCTCGCGCGAACGAGCAAGAATTTGTCTCGGCACGGCGCGGCGGCCGCGCTCTTCCACCGACGTAGTCGGTTCTATACCTCACGGGGAAACTAGGGACCCGAACCTCGAAGCTTACGTAATAAATTCGGAGATCCGAGAAGACTGTCGCCGGGATGCTGGGAACCCGACGAGACAACCTTGCGAATTTATTCAATAATTATAGGGGAGACGCGGCGAAATATATTGTGCACCCGGTGGCCCCGAGATCGCGACGTGGTTCGTTCACTCTGTGCTCCGTCGCTTAAAATGCGTGTGAATCGGGGAAACATCGCAACTGATAATTTCCTGCCTCTGGCAAACAATTGTCGATCGAGGGAATTATTTCTCTACGCACCAAATGGGGAAACTTGTGACAAGTACTCGATACTACTGTGAAGACTATAAAACAAAATTTTCCCATCAATATTTCATTTCTGCGAATCCAATTATCTTGTTCTATTTATTTGCTCAGTAACGATTTCGTTCGGCACATTCAGTGCAGAGGCAATTTTGCAGAACACTTATTTCGTTCAATTGAATAAGACTCGTCAGAGGTGGTATTCCCCGGATAACAGACACATGTCAGTTTCAATTAAGCGGGGGCTGTCACAACTCTCTACAGGGAGTCTAAAGCCTACATTATACCCTAGAAAGTTGGATACGTACGCGTCCGCGGCGCACGTGGCAGTAAGGACAATATTTCCGTCGTGTCTGACCATGGCCGACCTATTCCACTTACCGCGTTCGCGCAACAAACAATGCTTCGAGCTCGATTTCCTCGAGAACGAGACCCGGTACGGAAAAAAATCGTTCCACGTTTTCCACGTAGAATTGTCCATAGAATCGGTCTGTATTTTTTCTAGACCTTCATTTCCCTCGGACACGGGATAGAATCGTTCGGAAAGGCGATAAGGTGACAAAGGATGGGTTCGTCAGCGGGTTTCGTGGTCGTCGATGGTGCGACGATTTGGTCCGCGGGTGGATCGAAACCAGGGACGCATTGTGTCCGGCGAGGCACGCGGAAAACGAACGATAAAGCGAGGAAGGATAGAGGGTGGACGATGCGGTATCCAGAACGACGTAGCGAGGCTGCCTCGTCCGGCCGTGCGTGACTGCCGGCTGTTAACCTAAACAACGAGAGCCACGCCATCGATAGCCCAGTGACTCGGTTTCTACTGTGCATACCGGCATGGCAGCGTGCACACACGGCAACGATATAGTCGGCAGTCCCCTCGTCCTGTTGTCGTCGTCGCATCGTCGTCGATCCCGCACAGACACAGGGACCGGCAATGTCGCCTCTCGGTCTCTGTTTTACGCCGATAGGTTTACGATCCGAGCTCCGGATAACCGAACGCATCAGTTCCGACGCATTGGGAATGCGGCCACCGCGTTTATTCAACGCCACACCCTTCCGATCGCGGTGCCCCTCCTCCGTTTTGTCGCTGCGCTGCCCCCCATTGCCATCTCGTTACCCCCGCAACGTCGCGAAGAGACCCGAAGCACGAATCGAATTAAAATTCAATTTACCAGGCTTCAAGCTCCGCGAGAATTCCTTTGACCCGTCGCACTCGAAGCTATGTTGACTCCAGAATTCAAACGTTTCGACTCTACAATATTTTTGATACATACAATCTTTTCACTTTGTCCATGAGATAATCGAATTTATTCGTGTAGTGAATAAACCTTCCAATTTGTCAGAATTCCTTTCGAACGCGGTCGCGTGTTCCGTCGATTATGAGCTGGCGGAACTTCCTGTGCGTCAATGAGGACTAAAATCGATGTATCGAGCCGAAGGAGCGACGCACGGAGGCCGCGGGTTAAACCCGTGACCAGTTCCCCGGGAGATCGAGGGGCCTGTAAATCTTTGGTCTCCGTGGCTGTATGAGCGTTGCGAAAAAAGATTCGCCGGCAGTTCGTTATCGGCGATCCGATTTCGCGGGTGGCCGGCCGCGTTTATCGTTCCGCCCGTGGGATTTTCGGGAACGTCGTCCGCCGGAGCGAGACCGGGTTAGGGATAACTAGTCGAGGGTTATCGGGGAGATTGGCGACCAGGCGAAAGGAAATATTGCCGGTTCCCGGCACCATCCGTTTCCGTGCACGGCCGGATATCCCTACGAAATCCGATATTTTAATTTCCAGAAGGGTGTGGGTAGGAAAAACGGTTGGACACACACGGGTCGCATCGATACACGCATCCGATTAAATCCGGTCCGTTGCGCTCTCGCGGGTCGACCGGACCCGTCCATCCTAGCCAGCCCTGAAATTGCAATTTTTCAATGGAACGCGATCCTCGAAAAGTCTCATCGGAGTTTCAATGGGCCGCCTCTTATCGACGTTATTACTCCGCCGTTCGAACCGTCGTTACCCACGCCGAACCGCCGCCGCGAGGAGAATGAAATCTCGTTTCCCTGCCTTTTTCCGATTGGCCGCGCGAGAAATGAAGGGAGATTCGTTCGTCGCCCTGAATAAGGCCCGTTTCGCAGCTCCTTCGAGGACTGGAAATCATCTTCTTAGCGGTAGAGTTGCCCCAAGTATATCTAAAGTTTATGGAATAGCTGTACACATAGTTAATCATGTGGTACTTCAGGTTAAGCGATGGTGGATTGGCTGACCGCAAGAATTTGTCCAATAATTAATTTCCTCCGAATTTTTCTATCACTTCGTTGCAGTCAGGGGATTGGTAGACGTGTACTTGAAGGGTGGAGTGTTTTCAGTATTTCCAAAGTTCTCGGAATGTATAAGGGCCACTGTTCCCAAGGTAATTCGAGAATTCCAGACACACAACCGGTATTCCCAAGGTCCTGAGAATGCAAAGGGCTATTCCTGGGAACAAACGCGCACAGAGCCCATCCTCGAAAGTTATAGCGCGCTATTCCACGCGGACGTGTGTCATTGGCGATAGAAATCGGACACGATTCATGGTAACACACGTTCGAGCGTGTCTGATTTCAGATTACGGCCGTTCGGATGGATCGATAACCAGCCGCAATTTATTTAACCTCCACACGAGAGAACCACGACGAGGAAAAAAAAGTAACCGCGCGTGTGACATCGAATCGCGCGACTCCCGCACGCGTATCCGTCCGATCTCGAAAAATTCGAACATTCCTGGTATCCGTGGTGTTCCGGAGGAAATTCGGCCGACGCGGCTGCTGGTTCCTATGCGGAATCGATTAAGTAGATCCAGACGTACTTGCGCGGCCACGCCTCGGAATGCAACCTGTAACAGCGCGACGCTGTGTAGCAGTTTCTCAAGAACTCGGATATTCTTCCGGCTTCCTGTAATCATCTGTAGTATGTGTTCTTCTCGGCGATATCCACGATTTTTTTAAAATAATATATAGTCACGATTAATTACATTCTCAACGACAACAGTTAACGTTCCAGATTCGATTCCGGCCGCATCAGCGGTCCAGAAACCGTTCGTTTACCATGTTAACGTGAACGATTCAATAGCAAGGTCCACTATTTCGCAAACTAGGTTCCCACAGTGTCCAAAACAGACGCGAGCGTCCACTGGTCCGGCGTTAGGCGCGAGCAACACGGTCCGCTGCATCGATTTAAACTCGCCCCGTTTTCCCGACGCGTGCTGTCCGAAACGCGAGCACGTCTCTCGAGCTGAACGCGCGAATTACCGTCGACGTAGCTGACTAATTGCGTCTTTCATTTAGCATTGTTTGTCGACTCGTTTCGCGAGACCCCGACGGCGAAGATCCGCGCGATGTCCGTCGGCAAACGAGCCGGAAACATTGTTACAATTTTTCCGTCTTCCGTCCCCTGTTAGCGCTCGGTAAATTGCACGGAAATCCCCGTGAACGAGCGAAATTATTCTGCGGAAGGAATCGCACAAATTCCTCTTGTCCGGCGGTAGATAGGCTCTCGAATATTTCATCTCTGCGAGGATAGAGCGGAGCAGCGTGAAAATGGCTGGTCCTAGTTATCGTCGAATTTTTCCACTCCCGGAAAAGCCTATCGAGACGTCGAGCGAGCGAATTTAATTAAGAAAGTTTCGCGGCCGAAGCCAGACACAAACGCGAGCGCGCGCTCGTCCATTCTACTTCCACGGGCTCGTCACCGCCGACAGGACTCGTCAACTACGCTTTCGAACTACCTCTTGGTTCTCTCGCGTTCTCCAGAAAGAACGGAAACAGCGTGAACACCGTAGAGAGTGAGCCGTTTTCAACTCTCTCTCGAAAAATCCTCGGCAAACACCTGCGAGGCGACGGTAGAAATCTCATCCGACCCGTTCCCGCGTGCACTCCCCAACTGGCAACAAATCAGAGGCAAACTTCCGCGGTAACGAACGAACAATCGCTGTGCGAGAGAGAGAGAGAAATAGCGGCGTTAATTAAAATTAAATCACGCCGAATCGAGCGATTAAAACGCCGCGACGCGAGTTTCACGGGCTATGTAAATCTCGGCGCGAATGGAATAGCGAACGGCCCCGCCGATTCGAGCGAAATGATCCAACTAGACGATCTGGAATTCCTACGATTCTGAGATCGTTCCTTCAGAGACTGCAAACGTTATCTAGCCCCGGAGTGTTTTCCCAGGAAGAACGGTTTTGTCAGCCCCGCTATCGAACCTATTACGGAACTTTTTAACTCGTTCTATTCAGAATCCTGGAACTTTGTTGGACATTGTCAGTGCATTGTAAGTTCCGACGAGAACAGATAAAGCACAGACTTCTTGAAAGTAAAAGTTTCGATGGAACTTATGGAATACAGAAATGAAGGGAAGATAGATTTTTCGTTCTTCAGTTTTCTACTGAAACCTGTTCAAGGAATAGTACTGGAATGATATTAACACTAAACCTACCGAGCCTTAAAAGTACATGTTCCCTTATAAAAATGACAAGATTGATTTTATTTAGACTTTGTGCGGCTCCTATTGTAATATGAGCTCCACTAAAGAAAATCTATACAATCATTTTCTATGAAATTATCTTTATTATATCAATAATCGTAAAATAAAAAATCTGGAACCGGTCATTTTGACCGGCGATGGTAGGTTTAGTGTTAAACAGTTGCTTCGATTACGGTGATGCTCCAACATGTTTCACAAATTCCATGGAACTTTTACTGTACAGATGCTAAAATGTCATTGAAACACTTTTTCATAAACTTTCCTCACCTTCCGACAATTGCGCTATTCTACTACAACAGGAGCGATTTAGTAATTATTCGACTGCGGATCTTTACGCGAACCATCATTTATATTATGTAAATGCATAAATATCCACAGTCTAGTAATTATCGTGACCCGAAGCAGTCAAGATCCACAACTGCCGGAAGATTAAAGGTAGATTGTATAATTTCACAGTATCTTCCTCGAGGATCGATTTTGTGTGTAGAGCACGGGAAAATTGTCAAAGCCGTTTCTTCGGGGCGAATATTTCCGTAGTGTTCGTGCGGGAAGTCTCAATGAATGATCGATGGTGGGTTTATGCGAGCAGGCAGCGCGATTCAGAGACACAGTTGTCCGCGGAGGATCGATCGAGAGGGATGTCGGTCAGTGAGCGGGTCGCAGGTCAGTCAACGAGGCTGTTTCTTTCTAGATCCATGGGCATAATTGCGACCGCTAACCGCCGATCGATCGAGCCATGAGGACGGACGCATCAGCCGCGGCTCGTGTCGCCTGGAATGTAGTTGTTTAAAGGAGCACACAGTGTGTACAAGTGCGCGACGATCATAGAAGAGTCATCACGGGTGAAATAGAGAGAGAGAAAGAGAAAGAAAAGTATCGTTCGTAGACACGAAATCGGTGTGACGGAAGAAGCCGGAAACGACCGATCGAAGAACAAGGCAAATGTCCTCTTCGAGGTTCCGACGTTCGACGTCGAGCTGCTCGCGAGAAGCGTCCGGAAACAGGGCCGGAAACGGCGACCCGAGTCATCGATCGTCAATTTCACGATAAAACGAAGAGAATCGAGAGATCGAGCGTGAATCTAGTCAATCCGCGATAACCTCTGGCTGTGTAAATCCTCAAAATCGCAATCGATAGTGTTCAACGATCCTCGTCTGCTTCGAGCCGCGTCGAGCCGCGAGAGAAAGCTCCAGTAGTAAAAGTCAACGACTGTTCCGCCGGCTGGAGAAGACGACATCGACTCTAGCTACTTACAATCTAGTCAAAGTGATAACGAGAATCAGCCGCGCGATCTACGCGTCGATCGATCAAATCGCAATCCGCGTGATATAATCCGTGCGATCGAGAAGCAATAATTTAATTAGCGTGTTAGAGAATCTCTCTCGGTTTTATCGTAAGTATCGGGACACGCCTGTGGTGATTACACGGCGGCTGTGGTTTTATCCTCGTCTCTGTGTGTGGTCGCTGCCATCTGCAACCTCTTCCTCCTTCACCTTCACTCCTCTTCTTCGTCTTCTTGTTCTCTCGGTCCCCGCACACGGGTGTGCGGACTGCCAGACGAAAAGAGAACACACGAAAGGCAAAATGGCGTTCGCCGCGGCGAGAATGATCCTTAAGGATAAGCGACGGAAGGCCAGCAAAGAGGACTTCGCGCCACGAAACAGGAGCAAGGTAACTCGACACGATCCCACCGGCAAACATACCTAACTCCCTACGCCCCGTCCATCGCGTTTATCAACGCCGGGGATGAACATCTCTCTCGATCCCCAACCCCGTAGCACAGTGTTTGCTCCGACACATTTATGTTGTTTTGTTTTACGTTTGTCACGAGCAACCGGCACACGCGCCAGATCTGTTGGAGAACGATCTGCTACCGAGTCCTGTCATTATCCTTCCTTTCATCCTTCTTACGAATGGGATATTATACCTTCCGCGAACCCTGACTGATTAGAGTCGAAGCTTGCAAAGCATTTTAGTAAAGACAGTATTTCCAGGCGATCAAGTACCCTTTGAATCAGAATAACTTCATTTAAATTGAACGACTTCTGATTCTCAGCTTCTGCAGAAGATAGAAGCATCGACGTAAAGAAAATGTTTAAAAGATCGCGACTTGCTTTCTAAAACTTTTTTATGCTCCATTTTTAGTAGAAATCGAATCCTATAAAATGAAAGTTGGTCGTGAAAATTGACGCAGATTTTTAACTATGTATGAAACATGATTCCATCCTTACTGTTCCAGTTTTCATTTTCGAGCCGGCACTGTTGCCTCCTCTTTTTCACGTGAATAATGTTAACGTGAACAATGCGACTTTATTACATACTTGATCTTTAATATGAATAGACGAGAAGGAAGATGTGATATTCACAATTGCAGACAGCGTCCTTTGTATCTTTCTTTGGCTGTCAGAATAATAGTAATACGTCTTTATTGCACACTCGATCTCCAGAGAAAAGAAAAGAGCGATGATATTTATAATTCAGTGCGTTTTAATCGTCGTTGATCTCTCTTCTACTACGTTATTCACTATGCCTTTTTCTTTCGTGACTAGGGATGATTTAAGACCGATCTAATTCGTCTGGCATAATCTATCATATTTCATAATCTATTACTTCCAGTCGAGTCTCGAATTCTTTTCCATCCTTGTTCGTGCGTACGTCTTTTGAGCAATGAAGACGAATTACATTAATACATTCGCACCGAATATACTTTTACATTCTGCACACTCCAGCCTTCAAGTAAACAGACAAACCGTTGTAAATAGTCCAATTTCTTTTCAGATGTGCAATAATAGATAGACAGCGAATGCATTCAGAAAAATTCCGAAAATTTTGAAATTATTTTGCATAAAAATTCGCAATCTGACAACAGACGTTTTAGGAGGCTCTGAATCGATGAAAAAGTTACAGTGGTTCTTTTGACGTTTGATGCGTTAACTCGACGCTAAAAGTGCTGCCAATTCGGCTGGAGAAAAAAATTCCGGCGATTCGGAACGACGTGTATCGAGCACGGGAAACCGTGGTTTTTCCGAGAGGATTTTCCCCGGCGCCGGGATCGTTGTGGGCAACGCGTAGCGATTCAAAAGGCGCCGAGGATGCATTTAATGGTCAAAGAAGCGTCCGCATGAATCTCGTGCTCTCCGGAGCAGATTACGCGAATGTAATTCGCGGCCGGAGAACTACGCCGCACACACACACACATACGCGTACACACACCTGGAAAAGGTTTTGCACGAGAACAAGCGAGGGAAAAGGGGCGGCTGCCTCGAAGCGCAGGGTGCATAGTAATGAGGGCAGTGGCGCGCTAAACGCGCGTCATTTAATACGATAACGCTGCTACGTCCTTTTTACGGTCCGGTTCCGTTCCTTGGCTCTCTTTCGCGGTGGCGTTAACGAGCCTAAGGAAACGAGGCGAGGAATTCTCACCTGACGCGGGCGCAAACACTCGCCCGACGAATTATTTGCTCGTTTGTTCGACGCCGGGATCACCGCGACCCATTTGTGTCCTAAGAAACAGTGAAAAACGACGCCATCTTATCGTATCCGAGGCGACAAGCTCCCGGAAGGAAAACTAATTTCATCTCTGCTGAAACCGTCCGCGTCAACTCGCATTTAATCACTTCGCCCCTGACCGTGCGGCTGAATAGCAAAATTTGTAAAGAATTTAATATTACTTTTTATATTGCTCAATTTGAGTGTTCTATAAATTACTACAAACTTGAGTCAGCTCACATTTGATCGCTTAACCCCTTGCCGCGCGACTGAATAGCAAAATTTGTATACAATTCGAAGCTTAAATGTTAATTCTGCAGAACAGTTTTTATATTACTGATATTACTTTATATTACTTTATATTACTGAATTCGCGTGTTCTATAAATTGCTAAAAATTTGTGCGCTGTACAAAAATAGATTCAAGAAAAAATATTGCACAAAATAAAGATGTTCTAGTTCGGAAGAACCATTTTGAAAGTGACATCGAATGCAAAGGGTTAATGTGGAACGGAGAGAATTCGATTTCGATTGAAGTTGCGCTACGAGGTAATCGCGCTACGAGATATTCAATATAACAAGCAAATCGCGGTCACCACGCAGAAAGTTCAGGCTCGGTGACCGAGCACGGAGGAGCTCGTCAGCGCCGTCGGAACGATAAGAAAGTTCGTTAGGGGCGCCGTGCCCTGTCGCGAACCGGAAATTAAATCCGCCCTTACCGGACGACGAACTTCCCAGCTTCCGTCGTTCGATTTTTCCATCGCCAGAACGCCCTCCCCACTCACCTCTTCCGCGTCTATAATAATTAAACGGCAATCAGCGGTCTGCACGGGATGCAGAACGATTGTTCGCTGGCGTAAAACTTGGAATTGTGAAATTTCCGCTGCGGCGTTCCGCTGCTTGAGTTTTCCTCGCTGCGGCGTTACACCTACGATAAGAAGTTCCTTATCTGCGCCAGAAAACTCGCGCCTTGGAATCGTATCTAAAATTCCCGAACTAATAGTGCACGGAGAGATTGAGGCTACAGGGTCGCTCAGAAAGAGTGGGTCAAAAATATTGGACATTTTAAAACAAACAAAGAAAAATTTGCACACAGCTACAGTGACTCCCACTAATATTCGGACACTCTTAAAAAGACGATAACTTTTTTTAATATTCTACTATACGATTTGAACATTTTTGGGAAGCTAGAGCAATTAGTTTACTACAAGATGTGAAAAGAAATTTTTTCAAAAATTGCAATAGATCGCGAATTGTAGAAGAAATACTAAAAGTTGTATTTTACAATTTTTTTATGTGGGCCTATATTGAAAATTTAAAAAATACCTTTTGTAGATCTGTGTGAATTAAACATATTTTAAAAATTTCGTTAAAATCGGTCGACGTCGCAATGAGCTATAAACGTTTAAAGATGATAAAAATTGCAGATTTTCACGATTTTCGGCCTCCAATCGCAGTAAATCTAAGGATTCTTACATCTTTCAATGCCTGTCGTTTTTTCCCGTATCAACCGACTTCGATGAAACTTTCACAATGCATATAATTGACACAGATCTACAAGACGTATTTTTTAAATTTTCAATCCAGGCCCACATAAAAAAGTTGTAAAATGCAACTTTTAGTATTTTCTCTGCAATTCCGACAACTTGAAATTTTTTTCAAAAATTTTAGACACGTTGTGTAGCAAACCAATTGTTTTAACTTCCCAAAAAATTTGAAATCGTACGGTCCAATATTAAAAATGTTGTCGTCTTTTTAAAAGTGGGAGTCACTGTATATTAATTCCTCCCCTTTTCCAGGAACATTCGCAACGTTCCCCCTGTTTCGCGTAAAGAAGTATTAACTGGAAATTATTAGCGAAGCTTCCGGGAACATTTTCGATCCAGGTATCCTTTCTGAACGATGCTGCACCTCTCCTGTGATTTTCCCGGTATGCGGGGGCCTTCTTGGAAAACGGTAATCCCAAAAGCCTTCAACAACGTGTAAACCATCTCGGCCGGTATCTTCGCGACGTTTTATCGTGTCTCGTTTACGTTAACCAGGTCGTTTCGCTTCCCCAGCCGAGTTATACCGACGGCTCTCGGTTATCGGGTCTCCGTGAACACACACCATGGGTCTCGCACATATTTTCCTCGGACACACGGCCATTTCACCGGTGAAAGAGAGGAGTTATCCCATCGTGGCCGTGCGCTAGATCGGATAAAATCGTTGGTCCGGGAATACAGTGCATCGTTAACGCTTCTATTATTCGGCGAGTTATTTCGCGAACGGACCGAAGGCAACGCGCGCGAACTGCTTTCCGGTTGCGTAATTGTTTTGCAAATTTTCGGGGCCACCCGGAAATTTGCACTTGTCCGTAATCTCCCCTGATCACCCGCAATTACCTGACCGGGTACTTATAATAATAATCGACCGATCTTGTTCGACAAAAACGACCTAGAAAGGAGAAAAATAGAAACGATATTTGTTTTGATTTTGTGAACACATAAATGTTCACACCACAATCTTGAACTCAGTGTATAACATTCGAATGGAAATCAGCTCTGAAAAATTTAATGGACATTCGCAATCACCGCCCGAGGTAATACATCACAATACCTCCGTTTGCCACTTTCAATTAACATAAGTACACCCATCAACAAATAACAGTATCGTTTCAATTTTTCTGGTCGAATTCCCGCGGTCGCCAGCGCTCGGATTAAAAATGATTTTTCCCGGTCTCATTAATTAAATCGTGCCGGCGGATCATGATAACTACTCTTGGAACGTTGACAAAGCCCAGAGAGAACTGGCTACGCACTCCAATTAGCGGACCTTTATTGCATCTCGACGATGAAACCCCTGCAACATTTCTTCCAAGGTGCACGGAGAGGTACTAAGCCGTTTCGCGAATTCGAAATCGTCGTCGTCTCGAATCGAGGGAAGAACGAGGGCCACGAAGTCTCAACGATGCTTTCATCCCCTGAATCGTGCTCTCGTCGGCTCGAGCGACGATGCTTTGGGAAAATCGACGCAAGTATTCCGCGAAACGAGCAAACGCGATCGGAATTCAATAGTCTACCGTGTAGATCTCGCTACGCGTTCGCGCGGATCCGAGCAGACTTTTCCGCGCAATTGCTCGCGCGGTTCTGCCGTGGCACAGATTTTCTGCTGAAAAAGGGGGCACACCAAGGGGCGTACCAAGTCTCCCTGCCCATTCAAATCATAAGTTTGAAGATGCAGAATATGAAAAAATTAATTCTTTTCCTTCACAGTTTATTCCGATGTGTCAAATCTCGTACTCTGAAGCTTTTAAAAATTATTAAACGCTGTAAATTGCCCAAGAATTGACAGTTTCAACCAAAGACCAAATCAGATCTCCCATATAAATCTTCCAACTCCTCATCCCTTGCCCAAAGTGCAAAAGCGCAATTAAAAATTCACAATCACAAATTTTCAGGTCTATCTGTATGGGATTAGGAAAAATTATTTTATACTTTTTAGTCCGTCTTAAAAACATGGTATTTTTCAAAAATTTATTTTTATTTAAATAATTATTTGACTCACTGCTTCCGAGATAGTACAGCGCAGAGCCATGCGTTTGTCGACCCACTGCTTCAGAATACTTTTCAGACTACTTTTCGGACTACTGTTTGTTGGAATTTTTCGAAATCTTAAAAAAATTGTTGGTTTTACAGAGGTGCGAAATAAAGCGTCAACATTTTTTCCATCAAATTATAATAGCTGAATTAGCAAACCGAGGAAAGTGAGTTTTCACGAGCTTATAGTGAAAACGAAAGAGTATCTATTCAACAAATTTGTTCATTTCTTCTCAACATTTATTCTTCCTATTATGAATATTTCAAGAAATATAAAGAGAAATTTATAACCAATGACATCGGTGATTTAAATGATCTGAAAAACTAAATAAGTAACAAATGAACAATTTCTAATTTTATTTTAAGGCAACAAAATTTAAAGAATTAATTAAAAGATGATTACAAAAAATATATTTGTTACGATAGTTATCAGTAGGTGAGAATAATTTTTTAATGAATTTTAGTGGAAATTTCATCTCGATATCTTTTATGGTTCAAAAGATAGTAAAATGCCAGATTGAGACTAATCTCCTCCCTTGCCCTTCCGCAACGCTGTTCCCCCACCCTTGCGCCTCGGGCCGATGCAAGCCCGAGGCACGCGTCGGCTCTTCGCGCAGCGGTCAAACTGTCCCGTCGCGAGTCGATTTCGTCTGATTTCGCTATTGCCAAATATACCGTTTTTTCTACATAGGAAAACTGAATTCCCCGTGCCCAGGAGTGGGAGAAAACTCACTAGGGAACTAGGGGTCTCGAATGTTCCACGGAGCACTTGAACCCCTCTACACCCCCCTACACCCCGGGAGATGCCTATGCTAGAGCCTGCGACCGTGCCTTGCTGTTGATCTATTTAACGGTTCATTTTACAGGATTTTTTTAAACGCAGTTCTCTTTATAAGACCTTAACCCTTGAGAAAGTGGAACCCAAAAATTTTTAAGACCTTTAAAAAAGCACATATATGGAATATCCTGCAAAGTAATCTACGATTAAAAAGAAATAAGTTCCGCAAGTTAAAAAAAACACATTTTTCGCTAATAAAGTAGATAGGATTAATTTTTTCATTATTTTTAGTGGAAATTTCATCCCGATATCTCTTATGGTTGTAGAGTTATAGTAAAATATTACGATCCAGCCCACTGTGTTCTTCGGCCGTCCGAGATTGTATATCGCGGTACAGCGTTCACTTCAAATAATTTTAATTTTGCCAATTTTCAAATTCCATCTTTTTAAAAAGAGGTCCCATTTTTTTCAATTTTTTGAAAAGTGGCCCTCTATGAAAACACGGCATTCGTTTAAAACAATTGCAAAATAAATGGTGAAAAAACATTTTTTTTCAAACAACAACATTTTGAGTGGATACACTTAAGTTTTCACTATAAGCTCCTAAAAACTCATTTCTATCGGTTTGTCAGTTCTAGTCTTACAATTTAATGGAAATTATTTAAATAAAAATAAATTTTTAAAAAACACCACGTTTTAAAACGGACTAAAAAGTATAAAATAATTTTTCCGAGCCCCATACAGACAGTCCTGAAAATTTGTGATTGTGAATTTTTAATAGCTATGAAAATACTTGTAAGATTTGAAACGAAAAACGTGGGGCGCATGCAATAGATAATTCATGCATGAATAGTCCACCTAAATCACTAACAATTTTATTGCACTGCAAATGATATGAACTGTTGTGTCCTCTTTCATATAAGGCACCCTTTGCATTGTGAAAATCGAAAAATATCGGCATTTATTTCGGTTTCGGTGGAATATCGGTTATACCGTAATAGGCATTTTAACCAGAACACCTAGCCGAGCTGCAGAAGATTCGCAACTCTGAGAAAAACACATTGAACTCTCGTCACGCTTACACGGCGTAACGAGCGTATAATTGAGCGTGAAAACGCGCTCTCGGTGTGTTTCGGGGGCGGTTCGAGGGCATCGTTTTTCCAAACGTGTTCCGATAATAATTATCGGGAGAGAGAAAGGGTCTCTATCGGCTGTTTTCACCGTTCGGTAACGATCGTCGGATCTGGGCGGGGTCTCGACGTTAAAGCCGTATTCGGGAAACGTTTCAATCGGTCGTTTCCATCGAGCGATGGAAATACGCGAGCAGCAGAAACGCACACACCTGTCCCCGTTTTCTATCGGGTTTCTCGTCCAGGATCGAACGGTTCTCGGACCAGGAGAGCGATTGCTCTTTGATCGGCAACGGTGGCTACGTGATTTCGAGTCGGTTTGAAAGGCGAGACCGAATACGTGTGCTTTTGAAAATCCATCGGCCGCTCCGGCACGATTCGTTCCGCGATTGATAAGGCGGGAGCCAGGGGGAGACGAGGATGGAAATCCCGCGAAGGATCACGGATAATTGCGTCCCGAACGGCCAATCCGTTTATTCCGATACATTTTTCCCTCCGACGGGTCGACGCGATTAAAGGGAACCTCTGCGTCAGGACTTTGATATCCCGGCAATTACCGGACCCCGAAGATCTTACTTTCATCGTAATCTTGACAATTTTATGTCGTTGACCCCTTGTCGTACCGCAGGCGATTAAATTGTCCTCGTCAAAATTGTAAGACACAGCGCCGGATAGAAATGTCTTTCTTTAATGATTTGAATAAATTGAGGACAGCTTCCTTAGAATTTTTGTATCGATTCAAATTTCACCTAGCGATGAATATTATTGAAGCTGTGGACATTATCATACGACAAGGGGTTGACAGCCCTGTCTTGATTGTTGAAATTACTCTTAAAACAATAATAATGACTAGACTGCGGATCTGTATGCAAAATAAGAATTTTGTGCATTAATTTTAAGAAGAAGGGGCCACGTAAAAAATCCTCTCATTCTTTAATAATTTTACCATGTTGAAAATATTAAATTCATGTTTCTAAATTCTCTTAATCTTTATGCTATTTTAAATTGTGCCTACCCATTTTTGCCATAATTGCATAAAATTCGCAGTCTAATAATGACATTTAATTTATTCCGACTTCAACTACTTGAGAAAATGATTCTCAACGGTGTCTGAACAGTAAGCACTGTGTACGATGTTGTAAAAGGCTCGTACCTCGAAGAAGAAGCAAGTACAGAGATCGTCCGAAAGCGACCTGACAAGGCGAGATTCATGCGGACCACGTGATCAACTTATTGGATCGAGAAGATCGAAGGCGAATCAACGCGAACCCTTTCGTCCTCTCTATCTCCCGGCACTTTCCTCCGCTTCTCTGGAATGCTTTGATTGTACAGAAAACGGCGCCCGTCACGAGAACTGGCCTCTCTCGCGACTCTTCAACACTGAGAAATCACGCTATGCTGTCCCACGTATGTGTGTGTTCGGTGTGCACTGCTCTCTGTTGATACGCTCCTCACGGTCCACACTATGCCGTTGCAAGGAAAGTCTCTCTCTCTCTCTCTTTCTCTCGTCGTTCGAATCTTATGTTGAAAGGATCGATAACGACGGAGACGACGCTGATTCGGATTTATCGCGAGGAACGCGTTTCGAGAGGCTTTCCCTGCTTTGGCTCGCTATGTTCAGCGCGGTTATGACAGCGCATCAACGTTCCTTCTCTTCCTTGTCTGCATCTAGAATCTACACTGGAACGTCGTGTGCCCGTGCAACGTTCTCGCGGATCACAGTCGCGCGAAATTGCACGTTTATGCTCGGCTTTCATCGCGCGACTCTGCGCAAAAATTGCCGCCACGGTGCGATCTGAATTTTTATATCGGGCGAAGAATGTTCGCAAACATCGTGAAATATCGGTACTGGAAGAATTTCTTAGAAGCCTTTCTTCTGGGACTGTTAGAATATTCGAATACTGTTTAATCATTTTTGTCTAGGTTCCAATCGGATGCTACTTCTCATGTTTTATGAAGGTAAAGAAAATCATAAGATTTGAGTGGATGCAGAACGAAATCGTGCTAAAAGATTGTACGACGAGGAGCGTCGATCAGTATAATAAAGAATGTTTTATGTATCGGGCTCAAGTACGACGTCTCTGAAAGTTTCGATTGCATCGATGCAGTATTTTCGCGCAGGATTGCAACGAGAGAGAGGCGAGCGTACAGATTTTTCGACGACTGCAGTTTGTAGCCTTCCGTTCCGATCTGTCTCTCCACACTCGATTCTGTTTCGTGACCATCTCTATCTATTTATCTGTCCGTCTATCTATCTGTCTATCTATCTATATTTTGTACTTTTACTATACCTGTATCTATATTTTGTACTTTTCCAACTGCAGTGTTGTGTGGTGATTGGTGACCTGTACTGTACTTGTGTTTACAGGCCCGCAGCGCCAGTACAAGTAGCTTTAGAAGCCTGAGCCAGGTATATAACAAAATTGACATAATCAACATATAGCTGAGAAACTAGTGTAATACTCTAGCTATACTTAGCCGACGACGTATACAGGATGCGGCGCAAATTAGTCCCCACGATTTTCAGCCCCTCCGGGTGGTCAGACAGAAAAGTGTTTCGTACCAAAGTTAATCAGTATTTAATCGACAAGAAATTGCAATTTTTTAAATTAAAAAAAATCGATTTTCAACAAAAAAATCAAGGTCGCTGTCATATCTTTTGTCATAACTTAACTGTGTATTTTTAATTTCATAATATTGTAGGCGACGTCGAAACGAATTCAACGACCTGCTATACGATGACTTTCAGATGACCTTGAAAGAAAATATCGCGATGAATCAATTGTCAGAATATTTGAAATATTTCGACGGTACGTAATAGCAACGCCTCGCATTT
Source organism: Lasioglossum marginatum (assembly GCA_028455795.1). NCBI lineage: Eukaryota > Metazoa > Arthropoda > Insecta > Hymenoptera > Halictidae > Lasioglossum > Lasioglossum marginatum. The sequence continues at coordinate 4,364,666 of CM052250.1, forward strand.
AGAGATAAACAAATGAACGTAAACATTGTGAATGCTCATTTCCTCAATTGTTGTCCACTTTGTTGTCTACTTAATAGTGAAAAAATAAATATGTTCATTTGTTTACCTCCAAATGCGAGACGTTGCTATTACGTACCATCGAAATATTTCAAATATTCTGGCAATTGATTCATGGCGATATTATCTTTCAAGGTCATCTGAAAGTCATTGTATAGCAGGTCGTTGAATTCGTTTCGACGTCCGCCTACAATATTATGAAGTTAAAAATACCCAGTTCCATTAAAAGATATGACAGCGACCTTGATTTTTTGTTGAAAATCGATTTTTTTTAAAATTTAAAATATTGCAATTTCTTGTCGGTTAAATAGTGATTAACTTTGGTAAGAAACATTTTTCTGTCCGACCATCCGAAGGGGCTGAAAAATCGTGTGGGACTAATTTGCGCCGCATCCTGTATATTATGAATCAATTAATATTGTATACATACATAGCTAGAAATTTAGAGAACTTTAGAGACCATCTTATTTTGCTCGTGCGTAGATATTATACGTAGAGGAAGCGCTCGCGTGTTTCACGCGAATCAACGGCTCTCGATTAAACAAGTCGCATCGTCAAACACGGTGTCCTATGGCACCGTGATGCGTTACCGATCACGATCGCCCACACCATTAGCGTTGAAAGCGACACCAAAATGGACGGACGACGACACCTTGATCAACCGACCGACACTTTATCGCGGACAATTACGATACAGTAGGCAACCGGCCGTCGACATCGTTAGCTCTTTTGACGAAGGAATGTGAAACGGTAGCGCACGGTCCCGTACGGTGCATGCAACCTCTGCCGAGGTTATCTGACGCGCGGGAATGCTGAATGAGGCATGCCATCCACACGCACATCCACCGTCCAAAACATCCTATAGACCCCCATCTAGCACGCCATCGACGGCATCGAGACGATTTCCTCTCGAACTTCGTCGTACGAGTTCTTAATCTAATCTGAAAATTTTTATATCCTCATGCAGCAACTTTTCCTGGAAACATTCTCGAGAACTTTGTCTGTATCAAAAGTTACCCTGAAATAACGAGGATTGATGATAGTCAGATCGTCATAACTTTTGATCCACGCAACTCCGAGGAAAATGTTGCCAACGAAACTTGCACAGCTTTCCAAAATTTATACGACCGTGTACAAAATTTCTGTATGTTCCCTTTCGAAAATCGGAGTTATCCTCGTACGACAAAGTTTACAGGGAGATTATAGTCGTCGACGTTGTCAGAGGCTGGCTAGCCACCCAATGTGTTTGTCCAGCATCTACCACCTTCGTCCCCCCAGCTAGATTTGCATGGTTTGCTGCTCGTGCATCCTTTTCTTGACTTTTTTTCTCTTTCTTCTGGTCACCCACATTCTCTTCTTCTTCGACTTCTCTCGACACGGTGGTTGTTGCGCGAGGAGGCAGAGAGTAAGTACAGCGTGCGCGAGCGAGCGAACGGATTCGACTCGTGCGGAGCCAGGAGACGCGACAAGTTTCGCAGACTTGGCGACGCCTGTGGTCGACGAAGAAGCGAGCGAGCGTTGTTTACGAGCGTTATTTATCGTTATTTACGCGCCGCCGCCGAGATAGAGACCACGGCCCCGCTGGAAAACGAGTCGTAATTTTCCGCCGGCTGGAAGCCGTTCGATCCGGTCTTCCGGTGGCTCTCGATCGTGCGATCGCATGATCCCGCGTGGCCAGCGATGCATTTCTATTCGTAAGGAATTTGATCTTTGTACGTCCGCTGAATCTCAAAGAAGATTTTGAATTGGAGAATTCATTCTGGTTTACCGTAAAATTTATCGGGATGATTCTCACGCAGAATGATTCTGTAGACTTTCTGAATGTGGTGGTATGTTTTTCTATAACATTATTAACAATCGAACATGTTTAAATTATGTTCAACCCACCGGCACTCGCGCTGTTGTCATCCGCATATGGCCGACGTGGTAGTCGGCCTGTTAAACAAAGATTGTGAAGGGTGCTATCCCTAAGTAACTTAAAGGGATGCACAATCTGTTCTGGTCCTTGTCTTAGCACACGTTTCCTGGTTCAGGCCGAACCACGAAAGGATCAAGCGAATATGAGAGTCGAGAATAAAGGATAGAGGGATGGTCTCGCGACTCGCAGGAGCTATAGGGTTCGCGGGGGTGGCACCGATACCCGCTGCGTCGCGAGTTTCGTTGGTCGACGGTCGATCAATCGTTCCGGGAGAGTCAGGAGTGGGACTCTTCTCTCTCTCTCCCTCTCTCTCGTACAGTGAAATACATGAGCGGCAGAGCCGGGCTCCATTCTCGGGACAACGGGCCACTCCGTGGAACAAACGGGCCGAAAAACCCTTCGGATCGCGGATTAACTGAAGAGAGTCCGGGTGAATGGCATCTTAGGCCCCTCCGCCTCCGAGAGCACCCTTCTGACGAGTAGTCGTGGATATAAAAGCAATAGAGAACTGTTAGAGCAACGGAGATAGAGACTGAACAGAGAAAGAGCTAGAGAGAGAGAGGTTCGCCGAACGTAGTGGGGAAAGCAGAGTAAGTTTGGGTTGAGGATGGTTCGGGTTGAGGAGGACAATCGATAGCCCGGCTGCACCCTGCTCGCCGGTGTTGTCGTAGCCATTGCTTTAATTATTAATCGTATCCAGCCGCTTCTAGACCCTGCATCATAGGTGCAGTGACACGTTCCAAGGTTACGGTTTTCCTCCATGTTTATTCAGCCCGTTGCCCGTTGTCGTTCCCTCGCGAGACGTTCTCTGCTCGTGATATTCGCTCGACCTTCGGCGACCTTGATCCTCCGCTTAACACGGTCTATCGGGGCTCGATAACTCGGCTCTTTGCGCCGGCAGACTTCTCTCGCATCGTCTAGCTATACTCCTATACACAGGCGTATATAGGAAATAGTTTCTCTACACTTCTCAGCAAAATTTGACCTCGCACTTCACGAATGTACATGGTCTGTCCGGAAAGTATCCGACCTTTGCTTATATCTTCGTCCCTAAGAGGGCTAAGGCGGATAGCGCGTGTTTACATTAGAGACGACCTTGGAATAAGTGGCCTACGCAGTTTTGTAAGCATCGAGTCAAGTGAGCGTCGCGTATTATAATGACTGAACGTGTGGAACGACGGATATGTATTACTTTTGTCAGGAACTTGGGCATTCTTGTTCGGAAACCGTTGATGGGAGGATCGCTGGAAAAAAGTTGAGGCTTCTAACGGACAATAGGGGACATCATTGATATCAACCAGGAATGATACTTCAACTACAGCGCAAGGTCGGATACTTTCCGGACAGACCAGGTATATTAGACCTATAGTATTCTTTTTGTCCCTACGTTCCTGCCAGCAACACGAACGAAAAATATCCTCGAATCAATTTCGCGGTTGCACAGTTACTTCGCGCTTCGTACATAAATGCCAGCAAACTCTCCGTGCCTCTTTGAAAGGGACAATGAAGTGCAAAGAGTGCTCTGCCAACGAAATTTAGACAGCCCTCGCCTCGGCCCTTTTGTTTCTCGTTCCTCTTCTCGGTTCCGGAAACGCAGAAGTTTCTCCGCGAGCGTCCCGAAGCGTAGGAAAAGCGGAAACGTCGCGCGCAACGCGACGTCACCGGTCTACAGACGAACAATCCAGGTCGCAATTATCGTAATTGCTCTTCACCGGGTTCTCCTTTTGTTTCGCCGGCGTAACAAGTCGGTGCCGCGCGCCTCGTTCTCGCCAGGAACAAGTCCTCGACAAGGTTCCCTAGCAGCGGCCGGCACGTCCCCGTTGTTCCGGAGGCCGAGGAGGTGAGAGCATTCTTATGGTTGTTGCCTCGTGGGGGTGGTTCCGCGATAGATCAAATAAAACTTCGGAGCAAAACTCTCCGAGGAAATCGAGTTTCAAACGAGCAGATTCTACGGGGGGTGGGGCCGAGGGGGGTAGAAGATGATCACCGTCAACTCCTCAAATTCGATTCTCGAGAACTTTGTTCTTCCTCTGTGCCCCGGGACGGGATCCAAAGGCGTCGGTATCGATTATCGACCAACGGTGCGTGATGGTATCGCTGAGATAATTTGTTAACTTTTTAAGTGCTTCTTTCCTGCGCGTTGAAAAAATTTCAGACTATATCTGCGGTAGTTAATTAACACTAAACCTACCGAGCTTTAAAAGTACCCGGTACATATTAGCTTGTAAAAATAACAAGATTAAAATTTGAACTTTGTGCGGTTCATACTATAATAAAACGTGCGCTATTAAATATATCTATTTAATCATTCACCACGAAAGCATCTTTATAATTTCAATAATTGTGAAATAGAAAATCTGGAACCGGTCTTCCGACCGGTGGTGGTAGGTTTAGTGTTAACGTTCTCTTAAGTTCTACAATTTTTATAAATAGTACTAATGCAGCCGCGCGTTCACAAAGTCCTAGAGTTCTACGGGCCGCTTAGCCTTCTTCATTTATTTACGTTCCTCGCCGCCAAACAACAAGCTCGTGTACTCAGGTTGTGATTCGACTTTGGAACAATTGTGTTTTATCGATACAGTTTGGATGATCCGTCGAATCCTCGGCGCGCTTTTACGACGAATCAATCCTGGCGTTCACCAACCGGCGGGCTATAGCTTTTCAAGGGCGGTTGCAGTCGGCCCCAATTATTGATCCTTTGGAAGCGGCTTCCGGATCTAGCTCGCGAACACTCGGACTAAAACTTGAGTGGGTGAAACGGTCGGGACCAAGCCCGGAGTCGTAACCATGGTAGGATAGAGAGGCTTCTGGGAAAGGAAGTGGGATAGAAGAGCGAACGAATGGAAGGAAGAGAAGAAAGGAGAAAACGGGGTGGGACGGTCCAGGGTAGATTCCGGGTCGTTGTAGAATTTCACTCGGGGTTCCTCCACGGTTTGTTTCGGGCCGATCTTTCCGAGACAATTCCCGTCTCGAGGATCCGAGACTGATTGGCTGGAATTGCTCTTCCGTGAGAACCATTGCCTGCGGCGTCGTGCCATTTCCATAAAATATTACCTTTTCCCATGTGTCCCTTCCTCGCGCTAATTTCGGATGCAAAATAATCCTTTTGCATCTATCAATTGGCTAATTCGGAACCTCAGATTCACACCTCTCCGCGCTGGAAAAAGTAATTTCAACGGCATGTTGAAGTCCACAGTTCTCTTTAACTAATGACCGAGGAAAATTGATCCATTTACAGCGCTTGATTTATTCATTCCGACACAGAGGTATGGCGAGGCTAAAAGCCTATGTGTACGCCATCGAGTGCATTAATGTATAATTAACAGAGGCATGAATTTCGTGCAGGCTTTCGCGTGCCCTCTAATAGAACGTCGTTACAGCCACGGTAATCCCTCTCTCGTTATGCATGCAGCCTTTGGAAATATTAACGACACCAGAGACCCTATTCCATTTCCTACGAGCGCCGACAACGCGCGAATGACAATTTACGATCACCGGTGTTACCGGGTTGCCGTCTACCGGGCGTACGCCTACCCGACGTAGTAAGTCATGCCCGCGATATTCCGTGTATCTTTGATCGCGATTCACACCGGCCCGACACCCTCGCCAGCCCATAGCTCACGGGGATCCCGTCGTTTTCGACTTCAGCCGGTGTTCTCGTACACTTTCGCGGAACGGTGTCGCGAAGCATGACTGATAATACGAAGGCGAACTATGAAGCTGGCCTCGAACGGCGCGAGTCGATGCCCGGGTTGATCGAATCGGTGGCCTTCGCGGAATCAGGACACCTGCCGCCACCCCCTCAACGCGCACTCTCAGCAATTCGCTCATCGGTGATCCTTGATTAATATCCCATGCAACTTCCCCGAATCACGGGACGCTTATTAAATGAGGGGAATATTGAGTGGAGGGTATTTAGGTTGATACAATTGCCCCTTTGATTATTCTGCGAGCATAATGCGCTCGTGAGTGTGAAGCTTTCACCCTTTAATTCCCAAATCAGCACATTTCTCTCAACCTAGAACATCTTGACCTCGACTATCAATCCGATCTACCTCGATTTAAAATAGTTCACCCAGGTTTCATCTTCTCCAAGCCTCGTGGACGGGGTAAGGTAGATCCAGATAGATTGATTCCGGCAGAATCGCGCAGCTACCGGCAGGTGTAAAAGGACACAGGTCGGTTGTCGTCGAATTCATCACGCGACCGTGAAAATAATGGTCGTCCGCCGATTCCAACTCGGTTGCCATAACTTACGTCGAACGAGTCGTAACTCCGGATCGATGTGTGCTCGTTAATCTCTAGCCATGGGTCTCTTTTCGGGGGAGTGGAAGGGCGAGATCGTTCAAGATGACGTTTAATCGTGTGCTTAATCAACGGTGTCGTTACAAACGGTGTCGCGCAAACAAATGTACAAATGAAAATGAAGAACGGTTCTCTCGTTGCCTGTTCGATCCGTTGCCTTGGTCGATCGAAGCTCTCTGTTCTCGTGGAAGTAGAATGGAAATGCAAGGCTTTCTTCTCTCTCTTTTCTCTTGTGATCTTCGCGATTCTCTTCTCGTTTAATCGCCGGTCATCATTTCCATGAACTCTGTGAGGGATGAAAGAAAGCAGACACAATTAGGAGGCGGGGCTTTAACAATTTCTTAGTCGAAGCTATTCTACTCTCGTGACCCGAGCGTTAGAGGATCGACTCAGATCCTGAAGATTACGGGGCACCCTTTTCATCTCGCTACGAATGTTTCTCCTGTAGAGCAAGTAGGTCGTCCTTGCCCCTTTATGCTCGGGCCTGGCCGAGCTTTTTCAAAGGAGTTTTCAAAGACCGGTATTAAGACGTTCGAGGTTTAATCAAGCCCTCGTGCGGGGCCGCTGTAATGAGCCACAGGGACGCCTTGCGAAAAACTTTCTGCCGATATCGTAACTCTTTATTTATATCGCTCGACGATAACCGGGGGCACCGAGTGCAATTTTTATACATCGCAGCTGTGGAGAATTCTACGCTAAAGGTAACTGCATCGTTTTTAGTACTTAGACGATATTTGAAACTTGAGCTTGAACAACACTCGAAGTTGCAGAGTGCAACCCCTAACTTTGCAACTGTCTCGAATACTAGTTAACGTATCCGAACAAACTAAATTGCAAATGATAGCTGCATATTAGCTGTACCTTGCGTAATTTTTTCAAAATTTTCACTCGCTCGTTGAGCGTAGAAAAAAATTATTTCCTGGAACTGGAATTACATCAAAGATATTTCTGAATGTTTCAAGCAAGATGTGAAGCAACTTGGTTCGAAAGGGTGAGATTAAAATTCTCAGCTATTCCGTGGCCCCGCGAGAAAGGGAGATTCGAAAGACAGATTCGAAAGACAGATTCGCGGTGTAGAAAGCAAGAGAGGTTATAGATACCGTCAAAGTCAACAGTGCCGGATCCGTCGGTATCAATTTCAGCGATCATGCCGTCCATTTGATCGGGGGTTATCTGATCGTCGAGGGCGGCAAGAATCTCTCTGAGGGAGCTGGTGGGAATATATCCGTTGCCCTCCTTGTCGTAGAGCCTGAAAGCTTCCTTGAGCTCCTTCTGCAGGGCTTCGTCGTCCTCCTCTTGGAAGTGGGACGCCACCCGGTAGAACGAGTCGAAATTCAATTTTCCGCTGCCTGAAAATCAAACCAGCCCCGATTAAAAGCCACTTCGTAAATATAGATAGATAAAGAGGAAGGGGAAAGAGAAAAACTGAGAGGAGAGCCTGGTTCCAGGACGACGGTTGTGGTAAACAACTCCGGCCCCGTTCAGCGGCTCCTTTCCCTGTTTCCCTTTCGCGTCGTTCCGCTTTTTACCGATAGGAAAACACACGGGGGACAATATACTTGGGAACGTTCCAAGCGGTCCCGTTTACGCAACCCCGCAACGCCGAAGAAATTTGAAATTTATAACCGAGAGAAAACACGGTCGGGAAAGAGATCGGTGGATAGCGGGCAGTCTATCTTTTTCTCTCTGTCCGTTTCTCTTTCTCTTTGTGGATAGCTAGATCCGTGTCGACGCTGACCGGAATACCCGAAGCGGGTTCGATCGACAAGCAGGACAATATCTGCATAATAATACAAACCAGTCAAAGCCCCTCGCGGCTACAGTGAGAGACCCGCCCCTCGATTCCAAGGGTTTACGCTAATTCCGGCGGTGTCCGGCTGGACGTGTGTCACAGATCAACGTCACCCTTGAATGCACCGAAACCTATCCGGTCTCCGGACGTGCTAACTGGAGCCACGTTCGATCCACGCTTCTTAGCAAACGGCGGAACTGCGGACCGTTTCGAACTAGTTTCTAGGCGCACCGGCCACCATTAACCCCTTTGCACACAGAAAGATGACCGACGAAAGGTCCCTCGCAAACTCATCGTTGTCGTGGTCTTTGATTCACTGTTCGGCGAATTTTAACTTGCCCGGGCTGCTTGACTTGCAGATTAACCCTTTGCGCCGAGCCACCGGCCCACTTCAACCCCCTGAATACTGAAACACTTTTTGCGAAAAAGTTCGACGTGCTAGTTTCGAAAAATTGTGTCTTTGATGAGTGTCCTCCGGAGTTTTAGGTTGTTCGGAATGAAACTGCGGGTTTTATATTGTTGAGTAATCGGTGGAGGGTGATATGTAGATTAAGCCTCTGTTTTGATTTACATGAAGTAGAATAGTCATGGTCATGGTCATGGTCAGATTAAGATACGCTGCTCTTGCGAAAATCTGACACGTTATCAGAAAGGATTCAAAGAGAAGTTCAAGAATGAATACCGCTGATTGGAGTAAGGATCGAGCGCCTTAAGGGAGACAGTGTCGACCAGCGGTGGCCATTTCACCGGTGGCAAGATTAATAACGAGACGGGCCGTCTGGTGGGCTCTGCTCGACTAACCCGAGCTTTCAAATTAACGGGTGGACCGGTTTTAATCTTCTCAGCGGCGGGAATCGCGTGGGTGAGAAGCTCTTTGACGGCGGCCGCGTCTAACGCGCGACTCGTGCCAGAGGGTGCCCTCGCAGTCGATACACGGTAGACCAGGCTGGGGATACGAGGAGAAAAGTATGCGAGGAGAGAGAGACGCTCTCTCTCCTCGCATAGAGTCGCCCACTCCGACCCAATTCTTTTTCACGGTAAAAAGAAGTCGCTCGGATATCTCCGGCGAGATCCTGAAGGGGTCCATTCTTCTTTTTGAAAGGCCGCTCGCAGGAAATCCGTGGCGAGGATCATGTATCTCGCGGATCACTGATTCGATCTAGCAGAGGACATCGTCGCACTATGATCCTCGATCAGGATTTATCAGACACGAATCAATATAACCGACTCTTTCAACCAGTGAAGCTTTTCGGGATCAAGGCATTTCTCGTGACCTAGAAACTGTCCATACTTGTGTAATCTGTTTCGGGTGGATTGAGATGAATTTGTACGATTTCGTCTGGGTCTATTCTGACCTAATCATAATCGTTTCCGGTATAGATTTCGACGGACTCCATCAATCCTGGGAACTACTCGACGGTATACACTGGTAGGCACGAAAATCGATTAGTATGAAACTCGAGCAACCGACGCGGGGCCACCTTGGGCCGAGGAAAGTTTAGGAAAGTTTTCGCGTCGCGTCCGGCTTTCGTAGCGGCTTCGCCACGTTTCCAGTCATTATATCATGAATTATTTGGCCCGGTTCGGTCGGTCGAACCGTCCTCATCGATCCAAAAAATTCTCGCCCGAGGAATCGCTCGGCTCGCGCGAACACACCCGCCCCGATAATCGAGGGTCAACGATTCGCGAGTATTCTCGAAACGATTAGCAAACTATGATTGCGATACGGTACCTTCCTCGTCCTCCTGCTTGAGAATCACCTCGAGCTCGTGGTCGTCGAAAGTGTGCCCCAGGGTGTTCAAGATCGTTCTCACTTTTTCCTTCTCGATCCGGCCCGACTTCGAGGAGTCGAACATGGAGAAAGCCCTCCTGAGCACTATAAAACAGAAGCAATCATGTTGCAATCACACGGTGATCTCGTTCACGGAAAATAAAAGCTGGCCGTACGACGTCCGGGATTTTAATTGCTACTAGAAAAGCGGTGCTCGTCTGAAGAATTTAAGATTACGAGAATAAAGAAGAAGAGCACACCGTTCGTTGATTTAAAGTGTAACGCGGAATTGGGTGAAGTAGAAGCTCCGGTATCTCCGAGGAACATACGAGAGTTAAGTAAACGATACGGACAGTTCGGTTAAGTGCAACTTTAAAAATCGCAAATATACGAAACGCAGTGCTCGGAACGGAAGGAAAGAAGTCTGGTAAATGATCACCGGGCGTCGTGACGCCAACGGAGCGTCGGTCTAGCATTTATTTACACGTGCCGGAGCGGCGCGTGTATTAATATAACGAGCTGACACGCAGTCGATCCGCGGTTTATTTTGCGATTGCGAGTCCGATTGCGCAACGAGAGCTTCGCACTGTGCTCCGAAACCTTCTTCTTCTCGTATGATGTTACAGACGTTTCAATAATTCCATTAAAACTATTCAAGAAAGGAAGATCTTTCATTCTCAGAATTTGGGCAGAAAATTTCGAAATATTGCAATGCGCGAGATATCTAAAGGGTTCAGAGTTATTCCCTGTTTATTTGGGAAGCAGAGCTGGCGAGTTTCGGTGTCGGTAGCGTGCAGTGCGTGATAGCGATAAATCGAATGGCGATTTGGCAGCAATCATGATCGAGTCTGGCCACGTCGCCGCGACAAATCTTAATGAGCAAGCACACCGAGGAGGTGGCCGGTCTTTGAAGTCGCCCCCGTTGCGTCTGGCAGCGTGAAATACACATCGTACGCGACCTAAATTTTAAACAGCCCCCCGCGACCTTCCTTCCTTCCTTCCTTCCTTCCTTCCACTCTTTCTTCCTTCCGTTCTGCCTTCCTTCGAGGAACGCCCCGTGTACTTGTTGACGCGACCGAGACCAGTGAAATACGGGCGAAGCGAATTCTATTTGCACGCGGACACAGTTCCGCCCCCGTTCCCCGTCATCGGCTACTCACTTTTCACTTGTTCCTCGTCCTGAAACAGAAACAACAACTCTCAGTTCGCGAGCGACCCAGTTCCCCGACGATGGAGACGCGGGACGCGACACTTTTATCAGTTCCTCAACGCCGGAACCATAAAACCGAGGATTCTTCACTGGAGACGCGGGTCGGCGGATTGTTTCGACGTCTCTTTGACGGAGGAAAGTCTAATCTGATTAGTGGACTGCGGATCTTCATTCCGAACAAATTTTTGCATTCGTTGCGGGATACCTAGGTAGACGTCTGTCTCTTTCAGTAATAATTTCACTGTGCTCTCCGTGAAATTCTTGCGATATTCTTCATCCTCATTTCCTACGTCTTCATTGCATGCATCCGTTGCAAGATGTAAAAGTACCCTACCCAGACATTCGTATCCTTCATTAATAATTTTACTGTGTAATATTTCTACTGTTCTAAACGTCAGCTACTCATGTCTATTACAAAAGCATTTTCTAAAATTCTTGTAATCTGCCTTAAATCGTACCAACTCATTTTTGTCATACATGCATCTGCAGTCTAATGGACCGACTTAAAATTGAATGGCTCACGAATTATCCACAAAATGCTATAGTGGAACAAGAATTTCTACTGCACTTTCTCTTCCTCGAACGAGGACCGGAATTCCCATGAACATCCGCAGTCCGGTTTACACGAACGCCGAATTTCGGAGGGCAATCTCGGAGTCCCGACGCTTGCAACAACAACCGGTCCGAGAGTGAATCAGACGTGGAACTAACCATCTTCCGGGTTTTCTCGCCGCGGAACTTCGTCGTGTCTCTCGGTTCTCTCTCACTAACGGCTTATCCGCACTGGATATATCTTTTATAAGCTTAGCCGGGCCCCGTGGTAGGGGAGAATAAGCGTTTCCTCTCTTCTCGCGTCCCTTCCTAAGAGCTGTCGAAATTCACAGCTCCCGACGCAGCATGAGGCTCGGCCAGCTCTCGCACCGTGCTATAATGCTACAGTTCTCCGTGGAAACGGTTAACCAACCAGCTCGAAAACCACACTCTCGATTCAAGGCCGGCTGTCAAAGAACCGAGCCCCGTTCGCTGCTTTTTCGTCTCTTTAACCTGACGCCTTTCTGAGCTCGCCGGGGCGTGCATTGTTGGCGTTCTCGAATGCTCTGCCGCTCAAAACTGGAATCACCAGCTTGTTGAAATGATGACACCTTAGCATCCATTTTTTAATCATTTTCCTGGTTGAGTTTACTCTAGTTTAGAATTAGTCTTGAATTACACTCCCGTCCATAAGTCATCGGACACATATCTAATTTTGCATTCAAATATTATCGTATAATACCTACATCTAATCAAAATACAACAATAGAATCAAGCTGGAAGCTTGTATTCTTTAATCCCTTGCCGATTTATTTTACGGTTTCAGTGTTTAGAACTTTCCTGTAGATCATAATTTCCTAAAAAAGGAGAAAATTTATATCTATTGTATGCCTATACGTTCTCCAATAGCTGTACATTAAAAAAACCATAATTATATTATTAACATACATTTTTATCAGAATCTGTTCAGAATCTTCATCACGAGTTATACACGGTATTGTAAGGCAAGGGGTTAATTACCGTTTTGTTGAAGAGAAGTAAGTGTCCGGTGACGTACCGCTTTAAACTGCACTCGCTCGTTTTTGTCATAAATGCATAAAAATCCGCTGTCCATTGAAAACAACGACGAATTAATTAATCCGGTACTTTTTACGAAAGGCTGGTCCCACAGAGTGAATACTTGGCGGCATAGGCGCGGAGCCCGATCATTCATCTTCCTAGCGAATCGATCTCCCACCGTGGCAGTGTTGCCACCAACAAAATTTGCCTAATAAACATGAAGGCTCAAAGGCTCGTGGAATCGCTGGGAGAGAACATACCGAAACGATCTCCCCTAGCGATTTGTCCGCAATCGACTCGTTATAGGAACTCGTTGAAAGTTTCATCGTAAAACCGAGAAACTTTTCAGTTCCATCAGCCCAATTCCCTGAACGGGTCTGTAAATCATCGTGGAAGCCTCGAGGTTGCAGCGATGCAATAAATCGGTGGTCGCGTCGCGGCGCATCGTAGGAATGCACGTCCGAAAATGGGTAATCGCGATGCATTACGCAACGGATATATTACTTAGAGTCCGGCCTGTTATGCGACTGTTTTCTGCGTGGGCTCGGAAAGCCTGCCAAAAACTTTGAGGGAAAAGCAATAAAATTTTCGTTTGCGCCGCACACACACGCGAAAGAGAGAGGGCAGCAGGAATGGGCGGTGGGAAACTGCGGGGGTGGAGGCGGAAAGAAGAAAAGTGGGGATGGTGGATGCTATTTCAAAACATTCCAGACTATGATACTACTGGTTTCCATTCAACCAGTCGCCGCAGCCGTCGTTCGACCGCGATATATATCGCCGATTCTTTTTATCGGCTCCCGAGAAATTTAATATCCCCGCAGGCTCTCAGAAATTCCTGCAGATAATTAGACTTCTCGCGAGCACAGGTCCAGCGAATATCCATTATTCCGCGATACATCGACCGTAATCCCGGGAAGCGAGATAAAATTCGCTGGAATTGTCGCGGAGCCCTACGTGGACCATTTGACGAATTAAACTCGCGTTCGTCTAATTTTCACGCTGACGCGGTTTCCGGGGAACCGAGTGCGAAGTAAAAGGTTGCTGGGAAATTGCACAATCTGTAACCGTGTGACGTTGAGCTATGGTTTTTTTTAGCTGTTTGCATTTTTATTGCAACGTCTGTCCTCTCCCGGATCTTTCGGACTCTCGTGGATCGCCAATTTGTTTTTTCTAGACACAATGGGATAAACATTTCCCGCAGTACATCCAGGGAATCAGATGAACGTTTTGTTAGTTCTTCAAATGTTGATCACACGCATTCTAGCCTGCGGATCTTTCCGTACAAATGCATAAAGGTCTGCAGAGAATTTGTGTTTCCAGACGCGCCGGAGAATAAACTCTTCGCGCCGACACATTCAAGAAACATAAACGCGCAGTTTATTCGCGAGATTCCGCTATTTATTTGCGAACGATAAATTCGGCTTCGGTGAATAGAAAATAGAGAAACAGTGGGCCGGCAGTTTCAGTGAACGTGATCAAGATGCAACGCCCATCGGCGAGGCAGGCATAGCGAATTCCGGGCTCATAGTAGGATCGGTATGGTTGCACAACCGTGTAACCCGATGCATCGGCCGTTCCGCAAAAAGGTTGCCGCGTTGCACCGTCAAACGGGAGCGAAGATGTGCAGTTCTTGCCGCGTTTTTTCGTGGCCGCATGGCCTGCCCCGTGATATAGTGCTTTTCGTAAGAACGCGGTAGACGGCGCACACGCTATAATTATCTCGTCAGTTCCGCCCACGCGGCCACCCTGCCGCCTCCGCTGCTGAATTATTATTTGAATAAACTCGCCGGTATTATTAGAACGTCCAATACCGATTGTGTATCTCACGAGTCGCTGCTATATTTAGAGGAAAGTCTACCTTGTCGGGTAATTTGACAAACGGTCGACGAACCCTGCGCTCTCTTCCCTTCGATCGCGATCGGCTCGCATCAGTTAGATCCGATCGAAAGCACTATCCATGGTTTAGTACAGCATTTTCTCTTTTTGGAACATTGCTTTTTTTCTTATTAACCGCCCAAGTCATATGCCGGAGTCATTTTTGACCGGGAACATCCAAATTGCCATTTAAGTACTCAATTTGTGGCAATTAAACTAACTGAATAGCTGTTTCATTGAGGATACCGGAAAGACTAATGTGTCTACACGAGATATCATCAAAAGTAAATTTTTAAAAATTATTAGTTAGAGCTGTGAACGGTTCTAAGCATTGCCAATTATATAGCTATAAAAATCGTCCATTGTGCGAGGGTTAAGTACATTGCAATAATTGCAGCAAACTTTGGCGCATCCATTCTGGATTTTATGCATTCATGACAAAAATGGGCAACTATTATTTAAAACAGTGGACATATAAAAAATATGTAATAGATAATTAAAAGAAGAATACAATTATTATTTGGCTCCTGTATCCTGCAATCAATGCGAACATTTTTTATTCTGCATAAAGATCCGCAGTCTACTTATAACTATCGAAATGACCACCTACCTGAGAGACTCGCGTTAATCTCCGAGAGCAAAAGATTTCTGAAATACTCACAAATGGACACGCAAATTGAGAGTACCCTCGAGAGTAACTATCGACAGAAACTCTCAGATGGACACATACCTTTAGTTCATTTCAATATTAATAGATTAATATTGGCATTCGTTTCACGAGCACCATTTCGAATTCCAGTTCAACGTGTTAGATTCTGCTCGAAGTCATCAAGGTATTTAAATATGACACGGTCGGGTTGAGAAAGATAGCTCCCCTATATTAGAACTCTTTCCATCTTCCTCTCTCTGTTTGGATCATGAGACTTTCGAAGAATTCAACGAACGTGTCGCTCCGTTCTCGAAGTATCCTCCTTGGCCTTGATGCCGATGGTTTCCGGCCGGCAGTTTGTATCAACTAACTCGATTTATTCGCCGCCGATAGGCATCCGCGCCGTCGGAATCCGAGACCCGTTTCCAGAGATCCGTATCTGCGTATGTCCGTTCCCCCGATAAGAACGATATTCGATTCGCAGATTTACTGTGAAAAAGTCAAGCGTTACTACTCCGTGGCCCTTCGCCTATCGCTAATACTCGGAAAAATTCGGGTTAACCAATCGCAACCGGAAACCGGTCGATCCGGAAATTGCAGCCAGTGGATGGTGGTCGTTCCGACCGGTGCCCGTGAACCATTTGCCTCGAATCGGTTTGCCGCTGTCACGCGAAATATTTGCTCGCCGCATGCGAAATTGCCCGGAGCAGTTCCAATAAAAATGCTGCCACGAAACATCGACCGATCCGGACGATTTTTAGAGACGTTATTAGCCAAGGAAATATCCTCGCTGGTTGCTCAGGGTTCGTACTGTTACAGAGGAAAATTCCATGCAGGAATTTAAACGTATGAGGGTGGAGCATAATATGGACGTGTGAACGAACATGTGGTTCGAATGGAAACCCAGCCACGCGACATCGATGAATTTCGCGATTTTTGGAAACGATGTTGGCGGAGGGATGTGGATGAAAATTTTCCTATGTGTAACCCAGGGTTCGAACTATCTTGTAAAAAAATGTCAACCGGGAATATAAAGTATGAAAGCGGGAAAAAAATATTTTATCGGTACGTAGTAGTCCGAATGAAAATGTACATTGTCGAATTCGACAATTTTTAAAAACGTTATTAGCGAAGCGATGCCAATGAAAATTTTCTCGTATGCAGTTCAAGGCTCGGACTATCTCGCAAAAAAATTTCGAGCGGAAATAAAAATTGCTAGGGTGTGAAAAAAATCATCAAACTTCCGGCTGCCATTGGCGAATATCATCCAGCAGGAAGGGTCTGATGATTGTTGGATTATCACCGTAAAATCTCTGGTAGGAGCCGCGTTAGAACAGTTAGTATCGATGATAGAACCGTTCTGGCCAAGTTTGAAGTAGCATAATCCCCTCGTTCCTCGAGATTGCTGGCCCGTTTGGCAGCTAAGCAGCTACACGAGAGTGGCCGGTACTCCAGGCTGATCATGATGACGTTAGATTGATTTTCTCGATAAACCAGGGCCGAAAAAAAAACCGGAACAATAGGCTGGGCGGCGCGCGACGAGTAGAATCTCTCGGAGATTACCGAGCATCGTGCTGCGCGGCGTGTCATTAGCAGAGGCCCGTGAACAATGCATCCGCGGCGGTGCATCCTCCGGCCTCGAAATGTTGACTCAACGCTCGCTCGTAATTAAAGGTATTGTTCGTCCCGCGACCTTAGCAGAAACGAACCTCTGTTCCAGGCCGGCGAAAAAACCGACGGTCCTCTCGTTTGTCCTCCGTTGGCGAGAGAAGGACACTTGATTTTTCCCCCAGGGGGAGACTCGTCTCTTTCTCTTCCTCTCTCGTTAACGGATTTTTACCGTCGCCGGGGCGAAAATATCGGGAAAAGCCTCTCCGCGATTAGAGCCCTCGTGACCGAGCCCCTCCAACGAAACGGCTAATTACGGAACGGGCCCGGAAGATCTCGAAACGATCGACGATCGAGGCTCTTTCCATTTCGCTCCGCCACGGGATCCGGGAAAACGCAAAAATCTGGGAACCTAATCGACACTTTTGATGAACAGATTTTTGCAATTCCGCTGATAGATCAAAGCGGACTTTTCTCTGAGGCAGAGGATCGGGCAAAGACTTTCCCCCAATAATCGTGATGGAAATGATAAGGAGATGGAAATGTATGTGGCATGATGGGTATTTGTTCTAATCGATGTTCTTTTCGTTTCCGACGACAGGCTCGCAACAAACCAGCAGACGGAGTCGGACACGTGAACCAGAAAGGCTCCACGGGACAGAAGGCGCCGCTAGCTGCTGGACAAAAGGTCGCACCTGGCGCAAAGGGATCTTCAAAGCCGGCACAGAAGTCCTCCGCTCAAAAGGGACAGGTTAAAGTCACGCCGAAGGCGGTCTCCGTCAAGAGCGGCAAGAACAAGAAGAAGGGACAGAGGCAGCAGTACGATCTCATCGTTACCATCAACTTGGTGAGTCCTGCTACACTTGAGTAGAAACAGCCGCGAGTGGTCAGACACTCGACGAGTCAGAAAAGAGAACGACGAGACGTCTTCTGCTAGCTTAGCTCGGCTGAAAAATAATCTTCCAGCCTTCCAATTAGGACAAGCGTCATGCAAACATTGCTTAAATATTCTCATACAATTAATGAGTACACTTCTTCTGCGATCCGTGTCGAGAAATATTTTTATTATGTTTCTTTATTCAAGTTACCATAAAAATGCTATGAAATCGGAATGAATTCAATCCTGTTAATACCGTAAAGGAGTATCGATCAGTCTCGTTTAAGGCTCGGTAGTGTTAAGCGAGGATCGATAGCTGAATTACCACAGTTGATTTACGTGTTTCAATTTCGCGAAAATTCTGGAAAACGTTGCTAACCTGTGCTAATCCGAGGAGCGCGTCTGCACTACCGACCAGAAAGTAGAAGCTGCCGACAGTGGTCAGACGGCCGGCGTCCATCCATCAGATGGTAGCACCGTTCCGAGGGAGATTTATGCGCGCAGTGGCATCCTAAGATCTTGTTCTACACGCGAATCAATGTCCATTGTGATCGAGCATCCAATTGGAGACGATCTTCCACTTAACCCGCGGGCGATTGTCGCAACCAAAGATTAATTCGCTGACGTAAGAGCCGCGCGATTCCATGCTACTCGATCGAAGCGCAGGTTAACTCTCTATCTGTGTATCGAGATCGAGAATCGGCGATTCCGTGACAAGCACGACTAAGCGGGTCAGGATGGCCGTGATTTTTCGACGGAAATAGCCTCAGACTCCTCCGCCATCCCGTCGAGGAGATTCGATGCTCGAACGAAAACAAACACTCCTCTACGACAGCCGATCCATCGAGGTAGATGGTTGCTCGTAATCCCGAGAAACAACCGGGAGAAGGATCGTTGCACGATCCACGGAATTAGAGATTAATGACACGGATAGCGAGGCGCGCTTTCGTTGAAAGTTGAGGCTTCCTTGATGAGACTTTCGATCTTTCTTGTTCCTGTTTAGATAGACCTTCTCTTGGAGGCCATTTTCAGTGAAATGGAAAATATGTAACGTGTTTAGGAATCGTGATTGATCCGACCTGGGAACATTTTTAGACGGAACTATTTATCTAGAAGTGTTCAGAAATAATTTGCCTCATGTCGTAGACCTCTTCTTCTTCCTAATCCAATAAGACAAAAAGTATGAGACTCAAGAAATCATGATTCACCCAACTTGGTGGAGCTGTCGGCATCGTCTGCGTCCTCCCGAAGCCAAGAGGATGGGCCTTCAGGTGTCCGGTCGCTCCTGGACCCGGTGACAATTTCGCGGTTCAAGAAACTCGACTCTACCTGGCACGGGAATCCCGTTCCAATTAGAGATCCGATGATAAGATCGCCTAAAGTTAGCGCAGCAAGAGTATTCGCGACGGTGGCACGATCTTAGTCGACGTCCGCCAAAATCCGCGAATGTGACGCGGCTGATTCAGAACGGACGGTGGTGATCGTGGTCTCTGAAATTTGTCATCGAGGTATGGTCACCGGAGTGACCGGCAAGCTTGGCAGAGTCACGAGCCATTAACGAACAAGAAGACAGAAAGAGCAAGATAGAAAAAACATGGTAAAAAAGGACGGGCGACCCGCGGTAAATAAAGAAAGGATCGTCGGCTAATAGTCGATGAAGACAGGTTAAAAACAGCCGAAGGTTGTCTAAAGATTCACGGTCGCTTTGGTCAATATGCGTCTCGCGTTGAAAAAATAAAAGGTTGAGAAAGCTTTTGAAGAGCGGTGGCCACTCTCTAATCCCCTCTTTGCGGTCTGCAAAGAGCTTGCGACAGAGAGAGGGGTCTTCGACTTAGACCGGGGAATTGCCGCGTGAAAATCATTTGTTTCGGATGCAGGCAGGCCGAATGCCGGTTGACGGGACACGCTAAAATCTGTTGTGAACACGCGTTACCGTAATCCTCGCGAAGTGAAGTGAGGTGGGGAGATCAGAATGAACGGTCAAGACGCGTCGAACGGGCTGGCCTGGTCGCAAACAACCGGTGACGTTACCGCTGACTGGTCCATAAATATTATTTGTGTGTCGGTGGTGTCGTCGCGACGTTGCGTTTGACGTTCGAGCTTAGTCGAACGGATATCCAAAGACGTCGATAGAGAGAGACTCTCTCGAGAAGCTTGCGGGAGTGTGTCTCATCAGTGAACACAGTGAACACAGTGAACACAGTGAACACAGTGAACACAGTGAACACAGTGACGCTCGAAGATGACAGATACCGAGAAGAAGTACACGGCCGCCTATGGGAAGCTGCGGAGGCTGACGAGCACCATAGACTGCGAGAGCCGTCAAAGAAGCGTGAGCAAGCCAATTTACCCGCGATTCGAACAGACAGCTCGGAAAACCGATTCGCCGTTCCACCAGATTACAATTCCCGCTTTTAGTCGAGTAGTCGTCCCTCGTCTTCTTCTTCTTCTCCTCCGCTTTCGGATCGGAATTCAAAGAGATCGTGCGGCTAATGTATAAATGCGGCGCAGACAGACGGACACTGGCAAAGCCCCGGCCGACTTTCCGCGAGTTTATGCGAGCCTCCTCTACCCGCTGAAACGCCGGGAAACTACGTGACCCAGTTGAATACCAACTGCCGCGTTTACTTCCGTGGAACCATCGAACCAAGAGCCTCGACTGCGAGACAGATACGACAGCCAGCCTGTCCCTTTCCCACAGGGCTCACGATTATATCCACGAATGCCTCTCGAGACGTAATCCCGCGAAAGTCAGTCGTCCACGAGGGTACCATCCCATGGAAAAGTGGCTCGTCGATTAGGGACCGTTCCCTCTTCCTTGAGACGTTTCCCGAGGTTCTAGGAAACTTCATTCGATCATCACTGCTGCTCAGGGACGACGTACTTGGCATTGATTAAGAGTGTCGGCTGTTCAGTCTACTTTCGCTGTTTAGTTAGATATTCTTCTGCGGAGATTTGGAAATTTGAGAAGTGGGGGAAATGAGGTTGATTATAGTAAAGAGCTGCCACTTTGTTCTTCTGGCTTAGAATGACTATCGTACCTTCCTTGTTCGTCGACTATTTGAGGAGATAAAATTTAATAAATAAAATTGCCTTGAGTACCCCAGTATTAATTTTGAGGTATTTCCTAGCGTTTCTAATAGTCACTGGAAGCTTCTCATGTTCTATCTTGCTCCTACTATCGTTCTTCGATTTCCTATCATTTTCTGTGGAAGCTGTTTTTCTAGTCGTCTCGTTTGTTATAGACTCTATTTGTGCAACGAATCGGTTATTATTATTATCTCGGCGCTTGTATGGCATCGGAGAGGCTTAACAGGCAATTGGCCAAGGGCCGAGTGAATGGCGGACCGGCTGATACACGAGAATCGCTCGCTAACGAATGAAATCGAGTGTCAGAGAGGAATCCTTCGACGCTCCACTTTCGACAAGCTCCTCTTCCACATTTCTTAACCACTTAAACTACAATTTTCTTTGCGTCTACAACAATTACATCACAATTTCCTAGATGAAGAAAGAGAGTGTACAATGAGTCATCAATAGACTGCGGATTTTATGCATTTAGAAAACATTGAGGCAATTTAAGGAGATCCAATGTTATTTCCAATTTATTAAAATTATTGAAGATGGAAAAAAATTTTTATATGGTTCCTGTGCCTTGTGATTTTTATTTTGCATAAAGATCCGCAGCCTAATGACTGTACACATTTCGCAAATCTTATCTTAAATCTTGAAGAGGAGTCTCGTCGTTGCAATACAAGGTGTTAAGCAGGATCGTCTTGGAGCATCTTCCACCTGCATTATCCTCTTTCGGCAGCCATAAGCGAGGTCTGATAACGGGTGGGTGGACGGCTGATAAGTCAACGTCCCTGTAATCGCGTTACCGGCATATGTTCCTTAATCCTTCCGTCTACTAATGCTGATTTAACAATGTCGGTCCCGCCCGCGTGTAGGAAGCGGATAAGCCGGCATTGCTATTACGCCGCCTCGAACAATTTGCAAGTTAGAACACGGTCGTTAATTCTACCAATTTCTGCGTGTGTACTCGTACGCGCGGCAGAGGAAGAGAGAGAGAGAGATCGCCGGGAGAGCCGAGATCCGGAGGGTTTGTGTGTGTTTGATTAAGCACGCTGGCCAGAGGCGGCATCGAACCGGAGTCATATTAATTAACTCGCCGCCTAGCCTCTCGTTGGGGGTGGCGGCAGACGTTCCACGAATTCCGTTGTCGAATCCCGTTTCATTCGGAAAGTGAACACAGAGCGGAACCCGGTGAAACAAAAGGAAAAGACCGAAAGGATTAATCGGCCGGCAATTATCGGGCCGGAGAATACGATCGAGCGGTTAATTTGATCGAATTAATGAGATTTCGGCCGCTGAATTGGCAGCGTTCCGCAAACAGGCCGCATCCGGCGCGTGTCGCCGCGCATATTAAGTTTTTAATGGGATGCTACTGCGACGCTCCGAGCGCGATAACAATTTAACGAAATCACGCGGCGCGTTGACGGCCAGCTGTCTGCCTCTCTCTCTCGCTCTCTCTCTCTTCTTTTTCCAATCTAATCTAGTTCCTGAACTCATCTCCGACGTTTCTCTGCTTTCTTTTTCAGTCCGAGTATGGGCTCACCGAAGATCAAGTGGCCGGTAAGTCTGAAAATCAAACCGCCATTCAACGTTGCTCGCGCTCGCGGAGAGTTAACGACCGACATCTTATTCGCTAACGAATACCAACTCTCCTCTC
Source organism: Lasioglossum marginatum (assembly GCA_028455795.1). Taxonomy (NCBI): domain Eukaryota; kingdom Metazoa; phylum Arthropoda; class Insecta; order Hymenoptera; family Halictidae; genus Lasioglossum; species Lasioglossum marginatum. The sequence goes on from CM052250.1 coordinate 4,387,050, forward strand.
TGCTCGTCTCTCTCCGGTTTCGTAAATTAGAGCCGAGTGGCTCGTGATTTTCGACGCAATGCCGTAAAACTCTCTAATTGACCCGCTCCGAGCTCGATCCGTTCTGCTGACGCGACCGTTGCTTCTCCTCGATCATCGCGCCGCTATTAACCCTTCTGTCAACGCCACTAATTTGCCGCGGTGCTCGGTAACGTTATCATCAATGCACTTCACCGTGTGTTCATATTTTCATATCACAAGTATAGAATTAATTTGCCAACAAACTAGTAAATCTCTAGTTCAGATCAATTCTGGCGTAAACCACTTTCGCATCGCCGCTTATGGCACCTTCCCGCGAAAATCCGTGGCGCTCTGTTAACTTCGCCGCGGATGGGTCGTATTTAAATATTCCGCGCACACGTGGATCCCCGCGAAAAGGTCGTCCAATTTGCGAAAGTGGCTTTACGTAAGAACTCGGCTGCCGGAACGAACATGTTGCATAAAACATCGTGTTTCCGCCGGTCTCACGTGACCGCGATCATTGGCCTTGTCGAGAGCCCCTCGCTCTATCCATATCTCTCTGTCCGAGTGTGTCTAGAATCGTTTAGAGCATCGTCAAGAGCTTCTCGCGATGGCACGCAACCAGAGATCGCCGATTGCTCGACAGAGATATGGCTCGCTCGTTTATGCACGTTAAACGCATCGTCGGATGTTTACGAGATGATAAACGCAGGCTTATGCGGCGCGAGATACGATCAGACAGCCCGTCGAAAAACTACGTCTCGCAACGATCCGCAAGTCCGAGCACGCGAAACGTCGTTCTTCAGCCGGAGGCCCTTTGCAAACGTCGAATTATTCACGCGTGTCTCGCATGCTTCCCTCAACAATCGTGCGGTTTTATTGTCCTCGAGCTGCAGGAACAAAGAGCCTGTTGCTCGGAACGCCGCACGTATGTGCAGACTTCGGCAATTGCAATGGGAATCCTAGCTGGGTCGCTTCGTTCAAATATGCACACGAAAGTTGCATATCTCATGTACCATTAAAATATACAGACCAGCGTATGTTGTCTGCTAAGTCTCGCTGTTTCGTCGCGAAATATCAGAATCATCGTAAATGCGGATCTTTGTGCGAAATAAAAATTGTCTGCACCGTTTTCTGGAAACAGGAGCCAAACAAAAATTTCATTCTTAAATTCTTTGAACCCTCGTACGTTCCTCAGGTTGAAAATCTATCAATTTACTATTTTTACATACTAAAAATAATTCATCTCTTTCTGTTTCTGTTGCGATGTATTTCTTTAAAGTGTGACACTCGAAACGAGAAATAATTTGTTGTTTTAAAGTGTAAAATAAAACTAGGTGAAATATTATTCTAAGCTTCCATATGCAACTATTTTTGAGGAACGTGTGAGGATTAATCCATCAACGATTTTCAATTGCACTTACTTTCGTCGTACACGTGTAAAATCCGCAATCATAAACCTCCTATAAAAATTGACCGAAATACATTCAAGAGGAATATTACGAGGAGCGTGCGGGGGTCAAAGTACAAATCGCTGAAAATCCTTTCGTGCAATCATCGCCGAGAAATGCACGAGAGCAGGAAGGCAGGCAAGTGCACGAGCCTGTCCCTGGGGCATTTTTGAGGAACAATGCAGTTTTATCGTGGCCGAGGTTTCGAGAGGGGCCGGCACGTGGATGAAATATCGCGGTGGAAAACGATAATTTGCGTGTCCCGCAACGATGTATCCTTCCGCGGCGGTGGCGTTCCGTCCTGCGAGTAATTAAACGGCGGCGGGGCCGAGATCCAAGCGTGTCCATCGAGGAGAACGGACGTCTCGTAATAGACCGGCGCGGCGGGTCTCGTGAACTTTCGAATGTTCCCCTTTTCCCTGCTAGAACCGGTGTCGGACATCCTGAAAATTTATAACGCCGTATCCCGCGGGATTCTGTCGCGGCTGGCTGCTTGCCCGCAACCGTCGCGCGATCACCAAGCTTCTCGGCTATACAATAGCTTTTCGCGGTGCCGGCGACACGCCTACAGACACATACAAACATATACAAACACATGCGAAGCCATACAAACACGTTCAAAGCCATACAGACACATCCAGAGACATTCAGAGCCGTACGAACGCGTACAGAGAAATTCAGAGCCACGCATACAGCCAGGCACGCGTTCCTCCGCATGATTAATAGATATCTAAATCCGCGGATTCTCAACAAAGCGCGGACGCCAGACAGAGGCGTTGTGTATCGTTCTATTGCCAAATTTCCGACGTAAGTACTTTTTCCCCGGTTCGTTATTTACGGCTCGGTCGAGCAGAGCGATCTCTGGAATTTCTAGAGCGACTGCATCACGGGGAACACACGGTGTCTCCGTGCTCGAGATAGACGGAGAAGCCGAGAGAAGTTATTTTAGTGGTCGACACGCGAGAAACGGGACGCGTGGCTCGAGTCGAAAAAATCGCGACGATATCGGTCGCGATTTCTCGCGATCGACTTTTCATTGTTGATCAATAGAGTCTATTGAAACGAGGCAGAGACGCTTCGAAGCGGGCATGGGCAAGATACATGCCCCGGGGCAAGTGAAGTCAAACGAGGAGTCTCCTGATCTTGCGATACAAAATTGTTTGTCTTCCTAGTTGTGTGTACTCCGAGAGGGCGTGGCTTCATTGCTCTCGGTTCTAATGAACCTTGGTAAGATCCCCTTGGGACAATCTATGAATAGATTGCATGTAAAGTTTCCATAAGGCAATCTGTGCTCGTATCTGATCTAGAATCCCGTATCTGATCAAACCCAACACAATGTTCCTCGGAAAAATCTGAGCCCATAGCTAAAATCCCAAATGGGCGTGGCTTCGTTGCCCCAAGTTCTGTAAAGCAATGTTTCAGAGGGAAATTCTTGCCCACGTCTGTTTCGAATGCGATCATCATCGCGTACAAATGGTGGAGACAATTTCTGGTTGCAGAGTTCAAAGAGGCGTTTATGCTGTTCGACAAGGACGAGGACGGCACCATCACGATGGCGGAACTCGGCGTGGTCATGCGATCTCTGGGACAGAGGCCGTCGGGTAAGTGGAACCTTAAATCATCCGTGGAACGGTGATACACGCGGAAAGAGGGATACCGTCCGCGTATGTTACATCGTGGAACGCGATCTGGCCGCAAGCCACGAGCTGACGAAAGCTGTCCGCGCGCGCGCGCACACGCGGACCACCGAAGACTATAATGTTCGGCTGTATCTTCCAGAAACTCGTTCATGAAGTTCCACAGTAGTCGAAGGACGAGCTCGAGTCCAGATCCGAGCCAGATGTTTCGACATTTCCTTTTAATAAGAATCGAGTAGGCGAAAACTCTAAACCTTTGCACTTAACTTATTCGGTCTCGACTTACAATCCCCTAAATTTAGTCAGCCATTGAGATCTCGAAATTTTTCTTCTGCGGATTTTTATGCAGATTAAAAATTCTCTGAATTGTCAGGAACTTCTATTTTATTTTTAAATCCACAGTCTAGAGATCTCTCTCTTCTGAGAGATCACGAACAGTATCAATCAAATTTCGTACCGTATGACATTTAAATGGAGTATGCCTCCGAAAGAGAGTTAATTAAATAAATTGCTTTGACTTTGCTTAATTCTTATGGTCGCCGAGCCGTTAATACTGTATAAGTATTTCTGACTCCGAATGCCTCTGGATGCAGAGAATTAATTAAATAATTTGCTTTGATTTTGCTTAATTCTCGTGGCCGTCGCGACGTCGGTAATCATCCGATCTAGCTAAATTAAATCTCGGAGTCCAAGGTGGCGACATCCGACTTCAAAACTCTTTATTAACAAAGAAGTTAACGCCATCATTCGGGCACAAGCTAGCCTCGCCAGTAGTTGGAAATGGAATTTCCAGAGTGGCAGCAGGGTCGAATTAGTAGAAAGTTCGGATCGAAACGCGAACGCGGCCGAGAGAAGCGTCTCGCTAAATAAATGTCTCGGTTTTCTAAGACACGGGGAAGCGTGAGAGAGAGAGAGCGAGCTGAACGCCGCGGAATCCCCGAAACTAGGCTGTGACAAGAGCTTAGGGAAAATTAACTTCGGGAGCGATTCTGAGGGGTAGAAACTGTGACGGCTAGGCGCACGTGCAAACGCTGGTAATTAACTGCATGTCGGGCCTCTTCTGTCCTCGCCCCGGGGGCATGTACCGGGGAATTAAATGTCTCCCATGGAACGACGTCGAGACAGTACGTGTGCATTACGCCCGGGCAAATTAGAAAAACGACACAAAGAGAACCAGAGGATCGTTTAAACCAGCGATCGAAATAAACAGCTATCCCCCGTCCCTGAAAAAATGATCGACCTCCTTTCGGATAAACCCTCTCCCGCCGTGAATTAATGTTAATCCTTTCACGTCGCAGTCCTGTTCTTCTGTTATTCGTGTTCAAGCATTGAATTAAACGTAGACGTACAGTGAATATAGATTTTCTCTTTTTAAAATTATATTGCAATCATTTTATTCAACAGTGTTTTATTTTACAGTGAATATAAATTTTCTCTTTTTAAACTTATATTGCTAATCATTTTATTTAACAGTGTTTTACATTTTCAAATTAAACGTAGACATACAGTGAATATAAATTTCCTTTTCTTTAAATTATATTACAATCAAACATTTTGTTTAACAGTGTTTTACATTTTCAAATTAAACGTGGACATACAGTAAATATAAATTTTCTATTTTCTAAATTAAATTACAATCGCACATTTTATTCAACAGTATTCTAGATTTTCCAATTATTGAAGTATTAAAAATTTCAGAGAATTTTTTCATAAAAATTTGTTTACATGGGCAGGTGCTGCATCTGTTATCAAGTGACCTTATACTGTAGCTACTTTCTTTAAAAGTGTTCCCAGTGTCCACGTTTCGAAAAGAGCCCGATGGAAGGCTCGTAACTCGATCTCTGGTTTAAATCAACCGGAAATGCGATTGGTCGTTCAATGTTCGAATCGGTAATGGCTCGATCGATTGCAGAGACGGAATTACGGGACATGGTGAACGAGGTGGATCAAGATGGCAACGGGACCATCGAGTTCAACGAGTTCCTGCAGATGATGTCGAAGAAGATGAAAGGCGCAGACGGTGAAGACGAGCTGCGCGAAGCGTTCAGGTATATATACATATATATATATGTTGCTTTTAGCACGGCCGTTTATTTTAGCAGTGACGATCTCTGACGTTAACGAGGCGCTTGTGACACTCAGGGTATTCGACAAGAACAACGACGGCATGATCTCATCGAAAGAGCTGCGACACGTGATGACGAACCTTGGGGAGAAACTCTCCGAGGAGGAGGTCGACGACATGATCAAGGAAGCGGATCTGGATGGCGATGGGATGGTGAACTACGAAGGTGATTATTCTCTTAACATAATCTCTGACGAAGCCCTTGAAAATCGTATTAACCCCTTGGCCTTGAAGATGCTCAGTCTGCTTGTACTAAAAAGTCAGATGTAAGAATGAAAATCAGACTCGCAGAATGTAATGACGTGGTGTCCCTGTTGCCCGCAGAGTTCGTGACAATTCTGACGTCGAAGAATTAGCTCTGCGGCGGCGGATCGAACGAAGCGAAGCTACGAAGCTGCCGGAAGTCTTCGTCGAAGAGCAGAGAGTCGAGAAGCGAAGTTCCTCCCTGAAGAATAGCGATTCGAGACTACCGTTGCCCCGCCGTCGAAGACAAGCCTGTAAACGATCGTGGGCTCGTAGAAGGAAGAGGATTGTCCCCAAGTTGTTTCGGGTTCAACGAGTTTTGAAGAACGTCTTCTCGGACGAGCCGCGTGAACCTAATTTTTCTTGCCGGCGCCGAGAGGGTGGTGAAGACCGGAAGAGGAAAGAAAACGACATCGGGTCTCTCGAGCGACGGGGTAGGTGTCAGGAAACAGGAAGTGAAAAAAAGAGGGGAGAGGTAGACGACCAGAGACCGACTTCCGCAGTTACACACGCACTATACACGCATATACACACCTCGCTCCTTCGAATCTAAATTTTACAAGTGTAAGAGCTAGCCGAGACAAACAAAACAAAAAAACAACAACAAGAGATGATGTGTGTGAAGGCGAGTCCATTACTACGCGAGAAAACACGAGTGAGGTGCTCGCTCCCGAAACAATCAACTGAGCTTTGTTTAGCGTTTACCTACCTACCTACCTACCTACATAGTTATACTCTCTACTTAATGCTATACAAGGTCGTTAATTGATATCGTTAGGAACCAATCACCCCACCTTCGTCGTCGTCGTCAATCACTGTGCTCGCACACAACTCTTCTTCTCGCGCGATTGTCTCGCTGAACGGTGTCGCTCACGGATCGCCATAAGATGGCCTATGTATGTCTCTCTTTAGAGTGTAGCCGGCCCGAGGATCGGAAAAGTATCGTTGTCGAGTATATTGCATCGAGTATATCGCTCGAACCGCGACATGACCGATCGAGACACTCGCACGATCATGCGCGCCGATCTTCTGCGTCGGATTTGTTCCTCCTAGCTGCATAGATTCGCTTTGCGAACGAGACGACACTAGCCTGACACGGGTCTCGTTAACTCCTTGCTCTACAGTTTTCCTTTCGACTAACAATCAGAGCCTCTTTGACTCTTACAATCTCCTAGAAGAAAAAGGAATCTTCATATTGATCATTAGAATTTGATTTCAGTCGCACTAAACATGTTCGGATATCAATTTTATTCGTTTACCTGCATGTAGAAGAAGATCGAGTCTAAATTAGCTCAAAGCTGTCTTCTCTTACACTATCAATATATCGAGAGATATTGACATTCATGGTGCGCACTGTGTTAGTGGATTTCTCGTCCAACTTCTAGAGCAAGGGGTTAACATTCTGGCCGCGGGACTCGACGTGAGAGATAGCCCCGTAACGATCTGTCTTCAAATGTAGATGAATGTCGTTGGCAAGTAGGATTAGCACTAACGATGATATACTCGTCGCTGAATTTTTAGACGCACTTCTGTGGCGGCGTGCCAGACATGGCCGCCGCTGGAACGCAGGAATCGAAGCAACAGTAGCGAACCGTTTTTTCCCCTGATACGTGTGGTGTAGCTCTGAAACTTTTTTCCGTTTCGCACCCGATCGAATCTCGTGACTGTGTACCGCCCTTGTTGTTTCACCCGCCCATGACGGAATTGGCCGATCATTCGCGCAGTCCCTCTCGATCGTCTTCGATCCAGCGTCGTTGCTGAGAGCGAGTCGATCCCGGTTAGAGCTTAGATCGGGCACGGGCGCGAGGATTGCCCTATGGGGCTCTGTTCTGAAGAGGCCACGCTCACTCGGGCTATTTCACGTGGTGGGGTAAGGTACCGTTGGGAGCTGAGAAGTTGACAAACGGTAACAGTTGGAGGATGATCGCATTCGATAGGTCCGCAAGAGAAAGGGGGAAAAGACAGCACTATTCAGAGAACATTTATTTTTCAATCTATAATCTCACACCGTCGTGCACTAGAATTTCTAATAGGTATTCTACACCTCAGAAAAAAAACGTTCACTCACGATCACAGACAATGATCAAACTGAACTCAAAGTTCATTAAACATCGATGCTCACCCCTTTTCACCGTGGATCTTTCAATTGTTTAACGAGTGTTTAATGGCTCGGAGAGTATGAAAAGTGAGGGAGAATGAAGTGAACTATGATTCTCCTTGCCTCCCATAATGTCCAGACTGCCAACTTCCCGGATCTCAATGGTAGAGAGTCCTTTTCTTCTTGTTATGCTGCTGATGGCTCCTGGGGGCGATTGGGGGCGTTTCCGGGGCAAAGTGTTGCCCGTGCCTGTTGTAGACCCTCCATCTGTGTCAGATCTCTCCTAACACGAAAAACACCGTCCACCTAACAACCTCGACATCCTAATCCCAAACTGTAACAATGTCGTGCACCCTTTCTAGGTCCTTAAGATAAGAGATACCACAGCCGTAGGTCACGATAGAGGGTAGTTGTTTAGCGCCTAGAGGAAATACGTACACGTAAACCAGAAAAAAAATAAATGATGCATTATACACATTACCTATTATATATACATATACCTATACATGATGTTGCTACCGAAAGACACATGAAGTAACGTTATTATGGATATCCATATATACATATGATATATATATACAATATACTTACCGTATTATGTGTATATATATATATATTTAGTATATACCTATACATACATACATACGAACATATATTATATATACATATACACGTTAGCGAAGTACGTCGGTGGTATACTGGCATTGATATTTTTATGGTTTTAAAAAAAAATAATAATGCAACAAGAACAAGTATTAGTGTCAGAAAGAGAGAACGAGAGAGCGAGAGTGATGAGAGAAAGTGTGAGTGAGAGAGAAAGTTGGAGTGAAAGCGAGCGAGAGAAAGAGATAAATTGGTTTGTGTGCGTTGCGAATTATATTCTGGCAAGAGAGCGAAAGGGAGAGAGAGAATGAGAGAAAGAGGAGAGGAAAGGTAATATAAAAAGAAAACAACAATAAGAAGAGCTCTTAATCCTGTTGTTAGGCGATTCGGTTCGCGTCCTGAAATAAAGAGAGTATCGCTATTCTAAATCGGTGGTAACGTTGGTCGCACGAAGCGGTGATTTCACAAAGAGACGTTCGCATAATTACACGCGCATAGGAATAGACAATAATTCTGTTCTTTAGTCGAGCAACACAGTTACGTTGCGTTGTTCGGTTCCACCGCCTGGCTAAGCTGCGACGATCGCAAAATGGTGGTCTTATCCAATATGGCGGTCAGTCCTCGGTTCAGCCACCTCGCGACTTTGTCTCACGATTAAAATCGACACAGTATCTTAAGAAAATGTTTCGAAGCATTTTCTTTCGTCCCGCGAGTGATAGAACAGATTTCTATACGATTCAATGGGTCCTTTGATGTAATTTCTTCAAAATTAAGAGTCCGAGTCGATGCACGAGGTACCTAGGTAAAAGTAACATCAGGAGAATTTGATTTCTCGTAGATTTAGATAATTGTTCGTTTAATTGTTGACCGTCAATAGCGCGAACGCAGAGCCGTACGCAACGTAATTTTCGAGAACGCCGCAGGCTATGCAACCATGGGGAAAAAAGAGGGTACGATGAAACGCGCGAGCAAAAACAGATCCGTTGAACGAGGCGCGCTTCGACAGTGGAAACATATAAAAAGAGCTCGTCAAGACGACGCGGAATAGTAATATATAACGTCCCGAAGACAATATCTTTAACGATTTTATTAAATGGAAGCTCATCGAGATTTACCTACGAGAGATGGCCTACGTTTTGCCACGTGTGTCCGAATCAAGATAGATTGTAAACGATTGTTCAGGGTGTAGGGAAGAAGGGGAGATCCGAGAGTTTACGAGAATACTGAAACACAGGGAATGGTGCTGTTTTAGCTTAGAACACCGTTGACTCTTTCTTTCGAAGTTCTAGTTCTCTAGCCCTGCTTCAGCCTCACCAAGAGAGTTCTCACCGCACTGATTTTCCTCGTTGTCTCACACGATTCTTTCCGTTTCCTTGCATTTTTCATAAAAACACATACACACACAAACACTTGTCTGTCTGTCCTGAAAAAAATTGCGACGAACAGGCCCGGTTCATTTGGATTCACGACAATGCACCCATGGAACTTCCGGTTTTCGATTCTTTACGTCCTTTCAAGAGTAAAAACCAAAAAATAAACAAAGAAGAACAAGAGAAAAGAGAATGGAGGAAGAAGAGAATACCTTTATCCGTAAGATTATCTCTCGACAAACGCTAGAACACAAGTACAAGATTAACGTCAATACCTGTATATATCTTTCGCAAAGAAATCGTGGCCGGTGTCGAAGAGCTCCGGAGTCCCGAGACGCATCGGACACGCAACACAACGCGAATATGTATGTATATTTGTCCGTCGTCGGGTGCATTTTCGGTTCGCAACGCGACACAAAAACGCACACACTGTCACGCGCGCGCTTGTAATAGGTACCTATCTCTCGTTAATATAGATCCACGCGGGACCGCGGGCTCTTCGATCATGTCGCGCACACGTTTCTCGAATCAATTAATACATAACATACACATAATTACGTATCTGCCCCGCGGCGAGGTTACTTCACTGCTTTCCTCGGATCCCCGATGCAGGCTGAGTCCCTTTGGTTCAACCCTTCCAGACCGAAACTCGTCCCATAAACGAGCTAACCATTTCGTTCCTTCGGACAGGTTCCAAGCAATATCCTTACCATCAACGCGGTCCCCATCCTCCTCGAATACACAGATTTTTCTTCTGGACAAAATCTCTAAAGCACTCGTTAACCCTGGATATCAAAAATACGATAAATCTCGCATAGAAATTGGCTTTTATTTCCCTTGAGAAAACGAAATGACCTTCCGAACGACCTAATATCTAGGATTAACATTTGATTGGCACGTCGGGGGAACGCGTCACCCTCATCCGTTCCTCATTTCTGCTGAAATCGTCCCGTGACGTCAAAGGTGCACTCGCTGCAACAAAATGAAGGAGCATGCTCCTAATCCAATGGGATTGAATTTAAAAAAAAATTTTAATCAGCGGCAAACAGGTGTGATTGACGCAAGGGACGACCGAGACGAACCAAGGGGCTCCGAAACACAAAAGGGACGACTCCATGCCGGGCAGAGTTTATCATTGATGAACTCTAGGCGAATAATATTTTTATAGAGAGAGCACTCTTCGAAAAAAAAAAAAAAAACAGATTCTACGATACATCGCGTTACATTATATTCTATATATTGTATTATTTTATATTTGTGTCATTGTATGCGCGCGCGCGTGTGTACAAAACTGTGTGTGTGTGTATACATCGTCCTATTCTGCTGGCAGATTTCAATTGTGTAGTGTAAACTAAAACTGTGCGAGAGGGAGAGAGAGAACGATAGAGAGAGAGAGAGAGAGAGAGAGAGTGAATTAAAAAAAACATGAGAGCGTAATATTCGTCGCGAGACGATCACGGATGTCCTTAGAAGGAGAACGCAAGTCTTCCTTTCGATCTGTGCTGCTCGAGGCTCGAGGATCCTCACGATCCTCGGACCGCGTGTTCGCTTGTTTTCCCGCGCATCATTGTTTCCCGATATACTAGAGTTGCTCAAGTCGATACTCCGTAAGTCTTTTTGATACCCGTCGGAACGTTGATTCACCCCCACCCCCTAGATCGCGAGTCTGTGGATCGGTATCGCGTACCGGGAGGAGAACGCCGGATAACTTGATCTACTAAAGCCTCCCCTCCCCTCTTATTTACGAATCCGTTCGCGAATACCGACGAGTTGGTCCCCGTTCGTCCTTCGACACACAGAAACGTCAGATCAACGGGAAATAATTTTGTCATCGAGAGGCTTGAGCTCGTGGCATTTCGAAGAACGTTCTCGGCCGGAGTCGCAACGATCAAGAATCGCGCGCGAGAAGGGCATAGAGTGGAGGAGGACTAGTTTAATATCTAAACGAGTTTAAACAAAATAAAAACACAGAGGCAAAAGTAATCAAAGAGTTCTATGTACGTTGTTAAATATCGATGAGAAACTTGATCAACATAGGTGTATTACTAATAGTGATCGTTAAATAAGTGTAATCTACGTTGTACCGATCTCAAGGCCGTTCCCCGGCGCCACCGGAAGTCCTCGAGGACTCCTCTTCGGAGGACGTTGTTTTTTGAGCTGGGGAACCGGTTTCTCGGGTCGATTGTTTCTTAGTGTAATCATCTGTGTCTACGTTTTGCATCCGTTTGGCTGGCGAACACGCTTCAGAAGGGGTTCAGAGAGAGAGAAATAGAGAAAGAGAGGAAGAATGTACGAATCGTTCACGAAATAGTCGGCCGTTTCGATCCGAGATTGATGAGATTAGATTATTCGTTGGAAACGGCGCACGGAGAAACTTCCGAACGATTCCGGGACGATCGCGAGAACTCCTTTGGTTTCGCCGGATTGTTAATTTTTCTATCTTGTTGGCAATGAAGCGGCTTCCCCCCGTATTATAACTCGCTAATCGCTATCGCAGAAGTTTTTCGTCTTAAGTTCTTCGCCTAAACCTGAAGCGGTCTAACGTAGTAGCGTGTCGCGAACAAAGTAGAGGCAATACAAGACGACAGAGAGCGTCGTCAGCGACGGTCAAAGGAATAATTATTGTAATAAGAAAACGTCTTTCATTATTTTATTAAATCGCGAGTACAAGTCGTTGCTAGTTGAACAAAAGAAAAAATAACGTGAAACTACGAAGAAAACGGCGGGGCCGTGCGAGAACGAATAGGGAGACTCGTTCGAGATAATAGGTCTTTGGTTTTTTCGTGGGGTGCAAATTATATTCGAACGGATACGGCGCGAGAGAAATAGAGAAGAAGAGAGAGAGAGTGAGAGGAATGTGTATTAAAATGTAAGAGAAATGATTATCCTCGATGGGAGTATTAAAAAAAAACATATAGCGTTTAAACACTAAGTCGAGCGAGGCTACACCAGAGATATCGCACTGTGAACGAGAATATTTATATTTTTACTTGAGGAAAAAAATGAAGTTATAATAACGTTTGTAACGTCTAATTCCCTCCCCCGATCCGGTAAGGAGTGTTTGTAATGTTATTTTTCTATAGTGTATATCGGACAAAACCGAAAGGAAAACGATTCTCAATTGTGTTATATGACGAAACGTGTGACAAGCTTCTCAAAGTGACAAGCGCAGTCGAGACCCATATTCTGAATGCGAGTGTACACAACACGATTACAGAATACGAATATTAAACTGTTGTTCAACCCACGGTTACGATTAAACTTGACTTCGTTCGCTTCGATTGTTTCTCGTCGTTTGAACTTTATTGATTCTCTCTGTAAGGCAGCGTATATAATTGTATGTCTTTCTAGATGCTAGGCGAAAGAAAAGCGCGAGAGAGAGATGAGAAACCGGGGAGAAAAGAAAATGAGAATTCACACGGAGTCGAAATGCGTTTCCCGCGGTGTTCATTACGAGTTTACTGTTTGTAAATACAATATTATTTGTAACGACTGTGTGGAGAGGGAGAGAGGGAGAGAGGGAGAGAGGGAGAGAGGGAGAGAGAGAGAGAGAGAGAGAGAGAGAGAGAGAGAGAGAGAGAGAGAGAGAGAGAGAGAGAGAGAGAAGAAAGAACGCGGGGTGTATTAACAGGAAAGCAAAGAAGAGAAAACGAAAAAAAGAAAGGAACCACATGCTCTTTACTTTCGCTTCATACTCCGCTTGTGTTCGCTTCGCGGAAAGCGACATTTGGGACTACGACAAAGACGAGAAAACGAATAACAACAACAAAAAGATAATAACGCTCTCTCAGTTCGGCGATCGTGAAAAAAAAAAGAAACAACACGTTCTCACGTGGACACAAAACGGTCTTGGTGAAAAAAAAAAAGAGAAAATAAATACATTCTATCGATAGAGTTACGGCTCGATGACCATATTTCTTAAAAATGTTCCTTTCTACCTTTGGGAAACGAGTCTGTACGTTTTGTTCTCTAACTGCGGTACCTGCGATCTCAGGCTCTCGGCCCGAGGTCTGCTCCATTCACGTTTCGTCGTAAGGTGGAAACAAAACATAACAAAAAAAACGGAAGTGCTGGAAACTGTGGCGAGAGTGCAGTGTGGATGGTTATTAGCTGTATGAAATCATGTTACGTGTAATACTATGTACTGCAAGATTAGAATATAACATAAAACGGTGATGGCGTGTACTGCTGGAATGTAATACATGTATCGAGTTACCCCTAAATACAGCCATTTTATAATGGACATCTGCCGCTGCTGCACCATCCTATTCTCTCGTAAGTTAGCCGAACCTGCGATTACTTTGCAATTGTTCGTTTCATTATTTATTTCGTTGTTTAATCCGTTGTCTATTAACTGACGAAAATATTTGATGTTGACGTCGACATCGAGGATGTTAACATGAACAGTGGACGTTGTAAATGTTTGACTTAGAAATTCTTTATTAACAGAGAAATTAATATACCATCATCCATACAAATTAGCTTCTCAGGAGTATCTCGGCGCTACTACACCGTACCAAATCCATTTCATCGCTATCGTAAATTCTCTATCGCAGATATTAGAAACCCCTCGATTCTAAAATACTTTGCCCAAGAAGCGATTACTCTAGATAAAAACAGACGTTCTTCGTAGACGTTCGCATTCACTCCCGCGCTCAGAGAACTTTGAAAATCGAGTGTGATCGAGCCCGAGAGCTCGACGACTCTTCGTATTGTTTCTAGACCACCTTTATCCAAATGTACACCGACTACGTGCTGCGATTTCTATCTTTTTTTGTGCTGGAGGAAACCTCGGGGACGAGTATCAGCTGGACAAATGAATAATCCGAATCTTTGCGAGCGGGGAAGCAATTGATTGAAACATTTTATACGCAACAGGCCCTTGAAAATCAAAATATTATAAACCATCTAATTATTTTGACCAATACGTGCACTGTAATCATTTCTTTTGCGATTACTGCTTTTAGCTATAGTACAGTCGTTAAAAGATCTACCAATAGGTTCTCAGTACGTAAAATGTTATTTAATTGAAAGTCTAGCACACAATAATCCTCGAATTTCGCTAGACACATTATATTATTCATTTGTACACCTAATAACCATGAAGTATCAAAAGATGATCGCCTTAAGAATTACTCCTAATTACCAAAAACCTTATCAATCCGAGAACTACTACCCCTGGCGAAAAGTACTTGACATAACTATGCATCTACTATAGATATTACTGCCAAGTAAAACTTACGAGTGTCTTCAACAATAGCAAAGCAACGATATAATAGAAATAGCCATGTTTACATAAATAAAAATCTATTCTAATATTACTATAATGTAGCTTATGCTTTTTAGTACATTTTCCAGTAATTTTCCAATGAATTGATCGTTCATTAAACGCTTTCTGCCAAGGATAGTATGGGGTAGCATAGGACCAGAGTCCATTACATCGCAGCCATCTTGTCCAAAGTACGTTCGGCCGTAACGTATGGTTCAAGCTCTCCTCGCTCTCATAGAAAACGATATATTACAATGGATCGCCTGTAGATGGATAATTTCTTCTCTCTATTATCCTTTTTATTCTTAATCCCCGTATTTTTCCCTTAGCGTTATTTTGTAAGTCCTGTGTTATTTAGTTAAATCGTAACACCTATTGTTCTGAACCCTAAACGGTCATTCGTAATTTGATTTCGAAGAACGATTAACCGGGAAATCTAGCACGAAACGAAAGTTAATATAAAAAGCACGGTTTTTATGTAAAAATAGAATGAAATCTATTATCCCGAAAGTCCCTACGAAGGTCTTGATTCGATCGATATCAATCCTTTACAAGTTTAATGTGTATAGAGTAGTGTGTATAAAACATTTGGTAGAGGCGTAAGATGTATCGATGGGATTTTATACATATGTATATTATGTATATATATGCATAGCTTTTTTGTCCTTAAATAATAAGACTTTCCTTCCCATATTTAATGTACACTAAATCATCGTTTAATTAGAATACTGTATAAACTGATACGAAGAATGCTAAACGCGCGTGTAACGTCGATATCGATAGAATTCGATTTAATAATAATACAACGGATTTGGATTGCATCACTGTAAAATAACTAACAAATCGTGTAACCAAAATTATACAAATCTTGCATGTCCATCATCGTCACTATAACATTAAAGTTCATCCCTGAGTAACGTATACCTGTTTTTACTGGGCGCTAGTTTTTTGAACGTGGATTCAGGTGGGGTTGTAGGCACCTTGATTTGACCCACAATTTGTGGCAATTCGTTATTACTAGGATCCGGGCCGTTGTGGAACTCCCGGTGTAGCTTTCCGGAATACAAGTCCTTCAGGAAAGCCTTAAGCCTACCCTCTATATGAATATCGTTAAAGTTTGGGAACAGGTACATATGCCTAAAACTATCTATAGCGATCAAAGGCAGGTCAGCGGGTGTTTTCTCTAAGTGATGAAGGGGGTGAGCAAATTTCAAACCATCTGCAGTCAGGAAATTGACATGTTCTGAAAAGAGAGAGAGAATTATTTTATTTTAACTGGCCTATTTGTAGATCAGGATAGATTTTCAATAATTTACTTACGTTTCTCATCTATTAACTGTTTCGAGACTACATCTTTGTATAGTTTAATGCTCTCCACATCATCGGGAGCATGGAATAGTATGAGGAACGGTAGACCCTCTTCTGTTAACTCTTCAGCATTCACAAATGTAATCTCCCTCACGAGGGGAACACATTTCTCTTGCGCCCAAACATTCAGCTCGTCAAAGTTATGCAAGCTACCATGGTAGGTCTCGTCATCATCATTGGAGAGCGCTTTATCTGATCGGAAGACTATAATAGGCTCCCCTGGAGGATGCATGGATCTGCTTGCATTCCTGTTTTGCATTTAAGGAAAGATTGATGTACATTTTCGCTTCCATATTTCGTTCGAATATCCACGTCATAGAAAATTGCAAAGTATAATTGAAAACGAAAACTCTTGAACACAATCGGGACCTGTAAAACGCGATCGAAAAATAGCTGACTGTAATTGCCGAGATCAAGAACCA